>CM019067.1:3446325-3705207 GCA_009667805.1 Leptobrachium leishanense | reverse complement strand
CCACAAATCTTGGCTGTTAAACTCAGGATGTCCAGGAGCAAAGAACCCCCCCCCCAACCTCAAATACCATGAAGTCACCCGGGTTTCAAGCCTGTCGGGGCCCCATACCATCAGTCATGTCCCCCTTCCCGATTACCACACAGGCTGCTAGAGAAAAGACTGGGTCAGCTCACCGTTCGGCAGCAGGAAGCAGACGGCTCTGACCATAGAAAGGCCGTACAAGCTGACAACGAGTAGTAACCAGGCCCGCATGACGGCAGGAGCAGCTGCAACCAGGAAAGAAGGTTACAAAGAGTATGACATCACAATCCACCACAAGACACTTTCACCCCCCCATAGAAAGTGTTACAACACCCCCTCCAGCCCCCCCCATGTAAGACCAGACACGTTTATAAGGATTAAACCGAGTCTCAGAATATTCCCTGTATGTCCGTCCTCACATGGACCAGCAGAGTCAGTGTGCAACTCCCCACTACCTGTCCTCACTAATCACCAAATACACCCCAGCCACTCCCTAAGGTCAAACAGTGACCTGCGCCTAGCTTCTCACCGCATCACCTCTTCCCATGATAGACTGCAGGATTTCTCACGCGCAGCCCCCACTCTCTGGAACGCTCTCCCTCGTACTGTCAGACTTTCCCCTAACTTCTCTTCCTTCAAACGCTCCCTGAAAACATTCCTATTTAGGGAAGCCTACCCCCCCCCAACTCACTGACGCAACCATCAATCACTCTCACCTTACAGTCCTCTCCTCCTGTTTCCAACCCCAACCCTCCTAGATTGTGAGTTCCTACGGGAATAGGGCCCTCATCTCCTCCTGTACTGTTTGTCAAATGTTGTTCAATGTATTGTAACCCTGTCTATACTGTGCTTATTGTACAGCGCTGCGGAATATGCTGGCGCTTTATAAATAAAGAATAATAAAACTCCCATCATGCACAGCACCTTGCAAGCATCTCCCTTATGGACACGACCCAACCCAGAAGCTTTAATATGCACTTTGTGGAGGGGTTCCTCCATATAGTCAGGGTGTGTTTTTAGGGGTTCCTCCATATAGTCAGGGTGTGTTTTTAGGGGTTCCTCCATATATTCAGGGTGTGCGGGTGTGTTTTTAGGGGTTCCTCCATATATTCAGGGTGTGCGGGTGTGTTTTTAGGGGCTCCTCCATATATTCAGGGTGTGCGGGTGTGTTTTTAGGGGCTCCATATATTCAGGGTGTGCGGGTGTGTTTTTAGGGGCTCCATATATTCAGGGTGTGCGGGTGTGTTTTTAGGGGCTCCATATATTCAGGGTGTGCGGGTGTGTTTTTAGGGGCTCCATATATTCAGGGTGTGCGGGTGTGTTTTTAGGGGCTCCATATATTCAGGGTGTGCTTTTAGGGGCTCCATATATTCAGGGTGTGCGGGTGTCATTTTAGGGGTTCCTCCATATATTCAGGGTGTGCGGGTGTATTTTTAGGGGTTCCTCCATATATTCAGGGTGTGTGGGTTTGTGTTTTTAGGGTCCCCCATATATTCAGGGTGTGTGGGTGTGTTTTTAGGGGTTCCCCCATATATTCAGGGTGTGCAGGTGTGTTTTTTAGGGGCTCCTCATATATTCAGGGTGTGTGGGTGTGTTTTTAGGGGTTCCTCCATATATTCAGGGTGTGTGGGTGTGTTTTTAGGGGTTCCCCCATATATTCAGGGTGTGTGGGTGTGTTTTTAGGGGTTCCCCCATATATTCAGGGTGTGCAGGTGTGTTTTTAGGGGCTCCTCCATATATTCAGGGTGTGTGGGTGTGTTTTTAGGGGTTCCTCCATATATTCAGGGTGTGGGTGTGTTTTTAGGGGTTCCTCCATATATTCAGGGTGTGGGTGTGTTTTTAGGGGTTCCTCCATATATTCAGGGTGTGTGGGTGTGTTTTTAGGGGTTCCTCCATATATTCAGGGTGTGGGTGTGTTTTTAGGGGTTCCTCCATATATTCAGGGTGTGGGGGTGTGTTTTTAGGGGTTCCTCCATATATTCAGGGTGTGCGGGTGTGTCTTTATGGGTTCCTCCATATGTTCAGGGTGTGCGGGTGTGTTTTTAGGGGTTCCTCCATATATTCAGGGTGTTTTTTTAGGGTCTCCTCCATATAGTCAGGGTGTGCGGGTATAATAAACCTCTCAGTGTGGCATCTGTACAATGTCCCGCCCTAGCTGTAAGCAGTATCCCCCCCCCCCGGGCATCACACGGTGTCAGGTGTAGTAAAGGGGGGGGGGGGGGGTATGAGGCAGTAGAGTTTAACACCCCCCCCCAATACCTGCCCAACTACTCACATCCAGACCAACTGCCACAATCCATCACAGAGTAACCCAGGAATAAAGCTGCTCCTCCCGGCCAGGGATAATATAATGGAGCCGGTGATTAATCAGCTGGGGTCACCGGCAGCACCGGCAAAACATGGCCTGGACTTCCAGAAACCAAGAGCTATTATTCACTAAACAGCAACCTGTGACAGGACATACCAGCAAGGCGGCGGCACCGAGTATACTGACCTCACCGCCAGCTAAACACGGACAACTAGATTACCGTGCCGACACATCAGCAAACCTGCCGCCACGTATGTGGGTACAGCCTAAACCACTGCTTCCCAAACCTCTCCTCAGGACCCTCAGCCAGGCCAGACTTTACACATCACCTTGAGGAAATACAGACTGAATCCTCAATCTCTGAGCAGCAAATCCCATCACCTGAGCTTGACATATTCTGCAAACCTGGCCTGTCAGCGGCTCCTGAGGACAAAGGCGGGAAACACTGACCTGAAGCCACAGGGGTAATTACCTCAGTGCTGCCCCATCCCCCACCCAATGACAACAAACATTCACAAACACATCAAACAGGAACAAAACCTGACACACAACGACTTTATTACACACCCGCAGCGGGGAGGTTCATTACTGCAGCTCTGTTATACACCCGCACACCCTGAATATATGGGGGAACCCCTAAAAAGACACCCGCACACCCTGAATATATGGAGGAGCCCCTAAAAACACACCCACACACCCTGAATATATGGAGGAGCCCCTAAAAACAAACCCACACACCCTGAATATATGGGGAACCCCTAAAAACAAACCCGCACACCCTGAATATATGGAGGAACCCCTAAAAAACACCACCCACACCCCTGAATATATGGAGGATCCCCTAAAAACACACCCGCACACCCTGAATATATGGAGGAACCCCCAAAAACACACCCACACACCCTGAATATATGGAGGATCCCCTAAAAACACACCCTGAATATATGGGGGAACCCCTAAAAATACACCCGCACACCCTGAATATATGGAGGAACCCCTAAAAACAAACCGCACACCCTGAATATATGGAGGAACCCTAAAAACACACCCACACACCCTGAATATATGGAGGAACCCCTAAAAACACACCCACACACCCTGAATATATGGAGGATCCCCTAAAAACACACCCGCAACCCTGAATATATGGAGGAACCCCAAAAACACACCACACACCCTGAATATATGGAGGATCCCCTAAAAACACACCCTGAATATATGGGGGAACCCCTAAAAATACACCCGCACACCCTCTGAATATATGGAGGAACCCCTAAAAACACACCCACACACCCTGAATATATGGGGGAACCCCTAAAAAGACACCCGCACACCCTGAATATATGGAGGAACCCCTAAAAACACACCCGCACACCCTGAATATATGGAGGAACCCCTAAAAAGACACCCGCACACCCTGAATATATGGAGGAGCCCCTAAAAACACACCCGCACACCCTGAATATATGGAGGAGCCCCTAAAAACACACCCACACACCCTGAATATATGGAGAAGCCCCTAAAAACACACCCACACACCCTGAATATATGGAGAAGCCCCTAAAAACACACCCACACACCCTGAATATATGGAGGAGCCCCTAAAAATATACCCGCACACCCTGAATATATGGAGGAGCCCCTAAAAACACACCCGCACACCCTGAATATATGGAGGAACCACTAAAAACAAACCCTGAATATATGGCGGAACCCCTAAAAACACACCTGAATATATGGAGGAACCCCTAAAAGCACACCTGAATATATGGAGGAACCCCTAAAAAAAAACCCGCACACCCTGAATATATGGAGGAGCCCCGAAAAACACACCTGCACACCCTGAATATATGGAGGAACCCCTAAAAACACACCCGCACACCCTGAATATATGGAGGAACCCCTAAAAACACACCCACACACCCTGAATATATGGAGGATCCCCTAAAAAACACACCCGCACACCCTGAATATATGGAGGAACCCCCAAAAACACACCCACACACACCCTGAATATATGGAGGATCCCCTAAAAACACACCCACACACCCTGAATATATGGGGGACCCCTAAAAATACACCCGTACACCCTGAATATATGGTGGAACCCCTAAAAAACACACCCACACACCCTGAATATATGGAGGAGCCCCTAAAAAACACACCCACACACCCTGAATATATGGAGAAGCCCCTAAAAACACAACCACAACACCCTGAATATATGGAGGAGCCCCTAAAAACACACCCACACACCCTGAATATATGGAGAAGCCCCTAAAACACACCCACACACCCTGAATATATGGAGGAGCCCCTAAAAAATATACCCGCACACCCTGAATATATGGAGGAGCCCCTAAAAACACACCCGCACACCCTGAATATATGGAGGAACCACTAAAAACAAACCCTGAATATATGGAGGAACCCCTAAAAACACACCCTGAATATATGGAGGAACCCCTAAAAGCACACCCTGAATATATGGAGGAACCCCTAAAAAAACACCCGCACACCCTGAATATATGGAGGAGCCCCTAAAAACACACCTGCACACCCTGAATATATGGAGGAACCCCTAAAAACACACCCGCACACCCTGAATATATGGAGGAACCCCTAAAAACACACCCACACACCCTGAATATATGGAGGATCCCCTAAAAACACACCCGCACACCCTGAATATATGGAGGAACCCCCAAAAACACACCCACACACCCTGAATATATGGAGGATCCCCTAAAAACACACCCACACACCCTGAATATATGGGGGAACCCCTAAAAATACACCCGTACACCCTGAATATATGGAGGAACCCCTAAAAACACACCCACACACCCTGAATATATGGAGGAGACCCTAAAAACACACCCGCACACCCTGAATATATGGAGGAGACCCTAAAAACACACCCACACACCCTGAATATATGGAGGAACCCCTAAAAACACACCCACACACCCTGAATATATGGAGGAACCCCTAAAAACACACCCACACACCCTGAATATATGGAGGAACCCCTAAAAACACACCCGCACACCCTGAATATATGGAGGAGCCCTAAAATGACACCCACACACCCTGAATATATGGAGGAGCCCCTAAAAAGACACCCGCACACCCTGAATATATGGAGGAACCCCTAAAAACACACCCACACACCCTGAATATATGGAGGAACCCCTAAAAACACACCCGCACACCCTGAATATATGGAGGAACCCCTAAAAAGACACCCGCACACACCCTGAATATATGGAGGAGCCCCTAAAAAGAGACACCCGCACACCCTGAATATATGGAGGAACCCCTAAAAACACACCCGCACACCCTGAATATATGGAGGAACCCCTAAAAACACACACCGCAACACACCCTGAATATATGGTGGAACCCCTAAAAAACACACCCGCACACCCTGAATATATGGAGGAACCCCTAAAAACACACCGCACACCCTGAATATATGGAGGAACCCCTAAAAACACACCCGCACACCCTGAATATATGGAGAGAACCCCTAAAAACACACCCTGAATATATGGAGGAGCCCCTAAAAAACAAACCACACACCCTGAATATATGGAGGAACCCTAAAAAACACCCCACACCCTGAATATATGGAGGAACCCCTAAAACAAAACCCGCACACCCTGAATATATGGAGGAACCCCTAAAAACACACCCGCACACCCTGAATATATGGAGGATCCCCTAAAAACACACCCGCACACCCTGAATATATGGAGGAACCCCCAAAAACACACCCACACACCCTGAATATATGGAGGATCCCCTAAAAACACACCCGCACACCCTGAATATATGGAGGAGCCCCTAAAAGCACACCCTGAATATATGGAGGAACCCCTTAAAACACACCCGCACACCCTGAATATATGGAGGAACCCCTAAAAACACACCCTGAATATATGGAGGAGCCACTAAAAACACACCCTGAATATATGGAGGATCCCCTAAAAACACACCCGCACACCCTGAATATATGGAGGAGCCCCTAAAAGCACACCCTGAATATATGGAGGAACCCCTTAAAACACACCCGCACACCCTGAATATATGGAGGAACCCCTAAAAGCACACCCTGAATATATGGAGGAGCCACTAAAAACACACCCGCACACCCTGAATATATGGAGGAACCCCTAAAAACACACCCTGAATATATGGAGGAACCCCTAAAAACACACCGCACACCCTGAATATATGGAGGAACCCCTAAAAACACACCCACACACCCTGAATATATGGAGGAGCCCCTAAAAACACACCCTGAATATATGGAGGAACCCCTAAAAACACACCGCACACCCTGAATATATGGAGGAGCCCCTAAAAACACACCCGCACACCCTGAATATATGGAGGAACCCCTAAATGTGCTGAGTTCTGTTAGAGTTAAACGTCTCAAGCCCTATTATAATCTTCAAGCAAACGTTTGCGCCGGCGCAAAAACGCATTAACGCGAGGGGCAAAACCCTTTGCGCTGAACGTCGTATTACAATCTCAGTGCAACAAAGCTCGTATACGTCTACCGCGGGTGAACCTGCGCGAACCCTGCGCGAGCTTACTGTACTGCGCACGTCCTATACTTATCATTGTGAGTGCAAATGCGTTTGTGCGCTGCTACGCGGATGGTATTACAATCTATGCGCAGTTTGTAACGCACAGCCTTTGCGCGCATAATTTTAGCAACTCCTGAAAGCTGGTGTTAATGGCAAATTCTATCAACCTGCCGAAACCCAAATACACCAGCCCAAAAAAACATACGCAGCAAAGTATAGTTACACATTCTACACATACCCAAACAATATAATGGAGAAGTTGTGCGTGTTTTTATTATTGATGCAGCATATATGCGCAGATTGACTTTGACAGGCGCAAAAACTTAACGGGAGATAATTGTGGTTCTTAATGCTGATTGGCTGAATCGTATGATAAAAACAGTCTGCACACTGATTTCTGCGCGCAACGTTGCTACGCGCGCGTTTCTGCGTGTCCATTTTATGCGCGTTATTTTTTTGACAGATGAAAAAATGCACGAGAATTGTAATACCAGCGTTGTTTTACGCGCATTAACGTTTAACGCTTCGCGCAAACATTCACACGTTGCACGTGCGTTTTTGCGTGAAGAATGTAATAGGGCCCCTCTTGTCATGCCGGTTTCTGTCTTGGTTTATGACGTTTTCACACTGGGCTCTATTACAATCTTCATGCAAAAACGCTCGCGCAACGCGTGAATCTTTGCGCGAAGCGTTAAACATTAACGTGCGTAAAACAACGCTGGTATTACAATCCTCACTCAGTTTTTCATCCGTCAAAAAATAACGCATGTAAAACGGACTCGCACAAACAACGTTGCGCACAGAAATCAGTGTGCGGACTGTTTTTTTCACGCGATTCAGCCAATCAGAATTAAGAACAACAATTGTCTCATGTTAAGTTTTTGCACCTGTCAAAATCAAGCTGCGCATATATGCTTCATCAATAATAAATGCATGCACAACTTCTCAATTTTATTGTTTGGGTATGTGTAGAATGTGTAACTATACTTTGCTGTGTATTTTTTGGGCTGGTGTATTTGGGTTCGGCAGGTTGATAGAATTTGCCATTAACACCAGCTTTTAGGAGTTGCTAAAATTATGCGCGCAAAGGCTGTGCGTTACAAACTGCGCATAGATTGTAATACCATCCGCGTACCAGCGCACAAACGCATTTGCACTCACAATGTTAAGTATAGGATGCGCGCAGTACATTACGCTCGCACAGCATTTTGCGTAGGTTCACCCGCGGTAGATGATTACGTGCGTTTGTTGCGCTGACATTGTAATACGATGTTCTGCGCAAAGGGTTTTGCCCCTCGTGTTAATGCGTTTATGCGCCTGCGCAAATGTTTTTGTGAAGATTGTAATAGGGCCCTAAGACTAGAATTGGTTATTTTCATGTAAGTCTTTTATAAATCCTGCAGAAAGCTGTGCGTTATACAGTCAGGTCCAGAAATATTGGGACATGGACACAATTGTAACATCTTTGGCTCTATACACCACCACAATGGAGTTGGAATGAAACAAACACAGCTTTAATTTGAGGGTATGTACATCCACCTCAGGTGAACAGTGTAGGACTTACAGCAGTTTGCAGATGTGCCCCCACTTGTTAAGGGACCAAAGGTAATGGGACAATTGGCTTCTCAGCTGTTCCATGGCCAGGTGTGTGATATTCCCTCATTCCCCCAATTACAATGTGCAGATAAAAGGCCCAGAGTTCATTTCAAGTGTGCTATTTGCATTTGGAATCTGTTGCTGTCAACTCTCAAGATGATATCCAAAGAGCTGTCACTATCAGTGAAGCAAGCCATCATTAGGCTGAAGAAACAAAACAAACCCATCAGAGAGATAGCAAGAACATTAGGCGTGGCCAAAACAACTGTTTGGAACATTCTCAAAAAGAAGAACGCACCGGTGAGCTCAGCAACACCAAAAGACCGGGAGACCACGGAAAACAACTGTGGTGGATGACCGAAGAATTCTTTCCCTGGTGAAGAAAACACAACCAGTTGGCCAGATCAGAACACGCTCCAGGAGGTAGGTGTATGTTGTCAAAGTCAACAATCAAGAGAAGACTTCACCAGAGTGAATACAGAGGGTTCACCACAAGATGTAAACCATTGGTGAGGCCCAAAACAGGAAGGCCAGATTAGAGTTTGCCAAACAACACCTAACAAAGCCTTCACAGTTCTGGAACAAGATCCTATGGACAGATGAGACCAAGATCAACTGTACCAGAGTGATGGGATGTCACGGATCCCCCTGATTACCAAGATGGTGGTCCCTTTACGCAGACGCTCACTACCCTTCCGATCCTTAGAGTGGTCGGCACGTCTAGACAGGCTACTAGGATGGGAGTAGTACAGAGCACATACAACATACAAGGGGTGGTCTGGTGTGCTTGGGGTGCCACACGGACTGACCTCCGTACCAGAATAGAGGAGTGATACAAATGCCAGGGGTCGAGACACAGAATAATCGTTTTGCCAATGCCAGGGTTCGGTACACAGAATAATCGTTTAGCCAATGCCAGGGGTCGAGACACAGAATAATCGTTTTGCCAATGCCAGGGGTCGAGACACAGAATATCGTTTTGCCAATGCCAGGGTTCGGTACACAGAATAATCGTTTTGCCAATGCCAGGGGTCGAGACACAGAATAATCGTTTTGCCAATGCCAGGGGTCGAGACACAGAATATCGTTTTGCCAATGCCAGGGGTCGAGACACAGAATAATCGTTTTGCCAATGCCAGGGGTCGAGACACAGAATATCGTTTTGCCAATGCCAGGGTTCGGTACACAGAATAATCGTTTTGCCAATAACACACAAGAGCTCTGCGGGAAGTAACTACCACGTCAGGGCACCAGTGAGAATGTGAAGCCGGGCTTTAAACTGTGCGGGTCCGCGTCATGCGTCTGGCCCCGCCCCCCGGCGCCCCACGTGTGCGGAAGCGTTCCGCGATATCACTCGGCGCCTGGCCAGCGAGCAGCGAGGAAGCCGCTGCCAGGCGCCGGGGGTGTGCGGGGGCCACCGTCACAGAACCCCCCCCTCTACGGGCGGCCACTGGACGACCCCCAGGGGCACAGGGATGAGCCAAATAGAAGGCCTTCACCAAGCGAGGGGCATGAACCTCAGTAGCCGGAAGCCAAGAGCGGTCCTCCGGGCCGTAACCCACCCAGTCCACTAAGTACTGAAGAGCCCCCCTAGAAACCCTGGCGTCCAGAATGGCCTTAACCTCAAACTCCTCCTCGCCCTCCACAGAGACCGGAGGAGGGGGGACATGGGCCCTGGTGTATCGATTACACAAAAGCGGTTTTAAAAGGCTCACGTGGAACACGTTGTGTATCCTGATATGGAGGGCAGTGCCAAGGCATAGGAGACCGGGCTGAGTCGCCGCAGTATCTTGTAAGGGCCTATGTATCTGGGGGCTAGTTTCATCGATGGCACTAAGAGCTTAATGTGCCGCGAAGAAAGCCAAACCCTGTCCCCGACTTGATACACAGGTGCTGGTCTCCTACGTCTATCGGCCTTCGTTTTCTGGACAATACTGTTCCTCTCTAGTGCCTGTTTAACCCTCCTCCAGGTCTCAGTCAATGACGCCAAGTGCTCATCCAGAGCAGGAATCGCGGTATCAGGAAATGCAGAGGGAAGCACGGGAGGATCAAATCCGTAAACTGTGAAGAAAGGGGAATAACCACTGGCTTCACTCACGGCACTATTTAGGGCGTACTCGGCCCAAGGTAGCAAGTCTGACCAATTATCCTGTCGTTCAGATATGAAACACCTGAGATATTTCTCAATATTTTGATTTGCCCTTTCTGCTGCCCCGTTCGTTTGGGGGTGATAGGCCGAGGAGAAGGACAGGTCTATTCCCACGTTCTTGCAGAACCCCCTCCAGAATCTGGAGACAAACTGGGTCCCCCTATCAGAAACAATCCCAAGAGGGATACCGTGTATGCGGACCACGTTGGCGACGAAAATGGGCACCAGCTCGGCTGCTGACGGTAGCTTCCGAAGAGGAACATAGTGACCCATTTTGGAAAAGCGATCTATAATCGTGAGTATAACAGTATTCCCTCTGGACTCGGGTAACTCTACTATAAAATCCATGGCTATCTGCGACCATGGTCGTTCGGGAATAGGCAGGGGCTGGAGTAAACCAATGGGCGCTGTCTTAGGACTTTTATTTCTTGTGCACACCTCGCATACGGCTATGTAATCTTTAATATCCCGGCGCATCGTGGGCCACCATAGCAGTTTTTGGATGCTCGCCACCGTTTTGGTGATCCCCATGTGTCCAGAGGTTTTATTGTCATGGTAAATTTTAAGGACTTCTTTTCTCTCCTTCTCAGGTACAAAGAGCTTCGCGGGAGGCCTCCCCCCCGGAGCCTTATCTTGGATAGTCTGCAATCGAATCATCAGAGGGGATGAGACACTGATCGTGGTAGAGGCTATAACTTTCCTGAGGTACAATGGGATGTTGATCCTGAACGTTATGTTCATAGGATTCGTACTGTCTAGATAACGCATCTGCTTTAATGTTTCTTGACCCAGGTCTATATGTGAGGACAAAATTAAAGCTTGAAAGGAATAATGACCATCTCGCTTGTCTGGCATTCAACCGTTTAGCGTCACCAATGTACGTGAGATTCTTATGATCGGTAATGATGACAATGGGGTCCCTAGACCCCTCCAATAAGTATCTCCACTCCGTCAAGGCTGCGATAACTGCTAATAACTCTCTGTTTCCGATATCATAGTTCCTCTCTGCCGGGGACAACTTTCGGGAATAGAAGCCGCATGGATGCAAGGGTTTGTCGGGTGCCTCCCTTTGGGACAAGACTGCGCCAAGACCTAGCTCGGAGGCGTCAACTTCAACTTGAAAAGGCAGAGCCGGATCAGGATGTCGGAGAACAGGGGCAGTCGTGAATGCCTGTTTGAGGACCTCGAAGGCTTGCCTGGCCTGGGGTGTCCATTTCTGATTCCCCACCCCTTTCTTAGTCATGGCCGTGAGAGGAGCTACCAAGGCCGAAAAGTCTTTGATGAACCTTCGATAATAGTTGGTAAAACCTAGAAACCTCTGGATGGCTTTAAGACCTTGGGGTAGGGGCCAGTCGAGGATTGCCGACAATTTACCAGGATCCATCTGAAACCCCTCAGGGGTTATGATATACCCAAGGAAGTGCACCATCTCTATATCAAATAGGCACTTTTCTAATTTGCAGTATAAGCCGGCCTTCAATAGTCTCCTTAACACTTGTTGCACATGGGCGTGATGGGTCTCCTTATCTGGAGAGTATATCAGGATGTCATCGAGATACACTATGACGAATGTTGCAGAAAATCCCTTAGGGTGTCATTTATGAGATCCTGAAACACAGCTGGCGCATTACATAACCCAAAGGGCATCACCAGGTATTCGTAATGCCCGCTACGCGTATTAAAAGCCGTCTTCCACTCGTGCCCCTTTTTCACCCTTATCAGATTGTAGGCCCCGCGTAAATCGAGCTTCGTGTATATACGGGCCCCTTTCAGTCGGTCGAACAACTCTGTTATAAGGGGGATAGGATATGCATTTCTTATGGTTATTCTGTTTAAACCTCTATAATCTATGCATGGTCGCAAGTCTCCCTCTTTTTTGGAGACGAAAAAGAAACCAGCTCCTGCTGGGGAGGAGGACCGTCTAATGAATCCACGCTCAAGATTCTCTTTTATATATTCCTCCATAATATCGTTCTCCTTTTGCGACAAGGGGTATACATGTCCTCTGGGAGGCATAGTACCGGGGAGTAACTCTATGGCACAGTCATACGGGCGATGTGGTGGTAAAACCTCAGTCCTGGCCTTCGAAAAAACCTCCTTTAATGCCTGATAACAGTCAGGGACTACTGTGGATAAAGGAGGTGCTGTGGCGATATTAAGGCTACCAATAACAGTGACTCTGCCCATGCATTTCAACTGGCAACTGGGACCCCAACATTTTATGTCCCTCTGGACCCAATCAATCACCGGGTTATGCTTAGTCAACCATGGAAACCCTAGGACGACGGGGCATGAGGGAGAGTCGATAATCTGGAACCGTATGGTTTCCTGGTGCAAAACCCCTGTTTTCATGCATACCTCTATGGTGTCGTGGGTGATATGGGGACATGACAATTTCCCGTCTATGGCCTCCACCAGTAGAGGTCTTTCTTTGAGAACTAGAGGCATGAGGTTCTTGGAGGCAAACACCCTATCCATAAAGTTGCCTGAGGCTCCAGAGTCTAGGAACGCCTCAGTCTCGAGGTGTACCCCCTCCCAGGTTAAGGAGATGGGCACCAGAATCCGGGTTTTTTTTTTCTCGTTATCGACAAAGGAGGCATAGAGCGAACCGATTACCTGGCTAGTAGGTGTTCTCTGGCCCGGCTTGCCAGTGTCACCCCTGCCACCCTGGGTCTTTGAGGACATTGAAGACGAAAATGCCCTGCCCCGGCACAGTAGAAACAGAGCCCCCTTTCCCTTCTGTAAGTTCTCTCAGCCTCTGAAATACCTGTTCTACCTATCTGCATAGGTTCCACGACCGGTAGATCGGTTCTTACTGGCTCTGGAGTACCTGACGTATTGGTGTGTCTGGGTACCAAGGGTAAAGGAGGCAAAACCCTTCTGGGTCTGTCTCTAGAATGCCTCCTGTCCCTAATTTGGTCGTCCATGGCAATACAGAAATCAACCAAATGGTCCAGATGTTCTGGCAACTTCAAGGGAGCCAGCTCAAACATCAAGGCCTCGTTCAGGCCTTCGGTAAATGCCAAGGTTAGAACGTCGTTAGGCCAGTGCACCTCAGAAGTCAAGGTCTTAAATTCTATAGCATAGTCGGAGACTCTCCTATTACCTTGCTTAATGTGGAATAAGGACCTGCCTGCATTGGTGGCCCTTCTAGAGGGATCAAACGTACGTTTTAGTTCAGAGGTAAAGCCCTCATAGTCATATATGACGGGCTTTTTGTTTTCCCACAATGGCGTGGCCCACAGTAACGCTTTATCAGTTAAATGGTTAATTAGATAGCCTACTTTGGCCTTATCGGATACACAGGACCCTGGATTGTTCTCGAATAGAATCTCTAGTTGGGTCAAAAAACCCCGACACAGGTTAGGCGTACCATCATAGCGTACGGGCGCCTTCATACTGAGCCTACACCCTCGGGTGAGGCCGAACTGGCCCTAGGTACTACTGGTTCTGGAGGACTTGCAGCACCAGTAGTGGATCGATTCAACAGGGTTTGCAGGGCAAGAGCGATTTGGTCCATCCTGTGGTCCTGCTCTTCTTGTCGGGCTGCAATTCTTGTCAACTGAGATGAGAGGTCTGCGGGATCCATTGGCCCTGACGTAATGTCACGGATCCCCCTGATTACCAAGATGTGGTCCCTTTACGCAGACCGCTCACTACCTTCCGATCCTTAGAGTGGTCGGCACGTCTAGACAGGCTACTAGGATGGTAGTACAGAGCACATACAACATACAAGGGGTGGTCTGGTGTGCTTGGGGTGCCACACGGACTGACCTCCGTACCAGAATAGAGGAGTGATACAAATGCCAGGGGTCGAGACACAGAATAATCGTTTTGCCAATGCCAGGGTTCGGTACACAGAATAATCGTTTAGCCAATGCCAGGGGTCGAGACACAGAATAATCGTTTTGCCAATGCCAGGGGTCGAGACACAGAATATCGTTTTGCCAATGCCAGGGTTCGGTACACAGAATAATCGTTTTGCCAATGCCAGGGGTCGAGACACAGAATAATCGTTTTGCCAATGCCAGGGGTCGAGACACAGAATATCGTTTTGCCAATGCCAGGGGTCGAGACACAGAATAATCGTTTTGCCAATGCCAGGGGTCGAGACACAGAATATCGTTTTGCCAATGCCAGGGTTCGGTACACAGAATAATCGTTTTGCCAATAACACACAAGAGCTCTGCGGGAAGTAACTACCACGTCAGGGCACCAGTGAGAATGTGAAGCCGGGCTTTAAACTGTGCGGGTCCGCGTCATGCGTCTGGCCCCGCCCCCCGGCGCCCCACGTGTGCGGAAGCGTTCCGCGATATCACTCGGCGCCTGGCCAGCGAGCAGCGAGGAAGCCGCTGCCAGGCGCCGGGGGTGTGCGGGGGCCACCGTCACATGGGAAGAGAAGAGTATGGAGAAGGAAAGGAACTGCTCATGATCCGAAGCATACCACCTCATCAGTGAAGCATGGTGGTGTAGTGTCATGGCGTTGGGCATGTATGGCTGCCAATGGAACTGGTTCTCTTGTATTTATGATGATGTGACGCTGACAAAAGCAGCAGGATGAATTCTGAAGTGTTTGGGGCAATATTATCTGCTCACATTCAGCCAATGCTGCAGAACTCATTGGACGGCGCTTCACAGTGCAGATGGACAATGACCCAAAGCATACTGCAAAAAGCAAGCAAAGAGTTTTTGAAGGGACAGAAGTGGAATGTTATGCAATGGCCAAGTCAATCACCTGACCTGAATCCCATTGAGCATGCATTTCACTTGCTGAAGACAAAACTGAAGGGAAAATGCCCCAAGAACAAGCAGGAACTGAAGACAGTTGCAGTAGAGGCCTGGCAAAGCATCACCAGGGATGAAACCCAGCATCTGGTGATGTCTATGCGTTCCAGACTTCAGGCTGTGATTGACTGCAAAGGATTTGTAACCAAGTATTAAGAAGGGAAAGTTTGATTTATGATTATTATTCTGTCCCATTCCCTTTGGTCCCTTAACAGAGCCAAAGATGTTACAATTGTGTCGATGTCCCAATATTTCTGGACCTGACTGCAGGGCTCGAGTCGAGCGGGAACGCGCAGGAACGGCGTTCCCGCACTTTTCCCACAGCGGGAACGCTGCGGGAACGCAGCGTTCCCGCTGTGGCCCGAGCCCGAACGCCGCCGCCGCACATTGCCGGCGGCCGGCGTGCTTCCTGTTACAAGGGCCAGCTGACAGGAGGTGGAGCCGCTCGCCTGGCTGTTTCATAGTTGCCAGGCGAGCGGCTGCACTTCCTGTCAGCGGCCACTGAAGCAGGAAGCACGCGGCCGCTGGCAATGTGGAGAAACAGCAGCAAAGGTGAGCTGGGGGGGCAGTATCCCTGAGACCTGGGGGGGGCAATATCCATGAGACCAGGGGGGGGCAATATCCATGAGACCAGGGGGGGCAATATCCCTGAGACCTGGGGGGGGGCAATATCCATGAGACCAGGGGGGGGCAATATCCCTGAGACCTGGGGGGGCAATATCCATGAGACCAGGGGGGGCAATATCCATGAGACCAGGGGGGGGGCAATATCCCTGGACCTGGGGGGGCAATATCCATGAGACAGGGGGGGCAATATCCATGAGACCAGGGGGGGGCAATATCCATGAGACCAGGGGGGGCAATATCCCTGAGACCTGGGGGGGCAATATCCATGAGACCAGGGGGGGGGGCAATATCCATGAGACCAAGGGGGCAATATCCATGAGACCAGGGGGGGCAATATCCCTGAGACCTGGGGGGGGCAATATCCATGAGACCAGGGGGGGGCAATATCCATGAGACCAGGGGGGCAATATCCATGAGACCTGGGGCAATATCCATGAGACCTGGGGCAATATCCATGAGAGCTGGGGCAATATCCATGAGAGCTGGGGCATTATCCATGAGACCTGGGGCAATATCCATGAGACCTGGGGCAATATCCATGAGAGCTGGGGCATTATCCATGAGACCTGGGGCAATATCCATGAGAGCTGGGGCAATATCCATGAGAGCTGGGGCATTA
This sequence comes from Leptobrachium leishanense, assembly GCA_009667805.1. Lineage (NCBI taxonomy): Eukaryota > Metazoa > Chordata > Amphibia > Anura > Megophryidae > Leptobrachium > Leptobrachium leishanense. The sequence continues at coordinate 3,688,504 of CM019067.1, read as the reverse complement.
TCCATGAGAGCTGGGGCATTATCCATGAGAGCTGGGGCAATATCCATGAGACCTGGGGCAATATCCATGAGAGCTGGGGCATTATCCATGAGACCTGGGGCATTATCCATGAGACCTGGGGCATTATCCATGAGAGCTGGGGCATTATCCATGAGAGCTGAGGCATATCCATGAGAGCTGGGGCAATATCCATGAGAGCTGGGGCATTATCCATGAGACCTGGGGCAATATCCATGAGACCTGGGGCAATATCCATGAGACCTGGGGCAATATCCATGAGAGCTGGGGCAATATCCATGAGACCTGGGGCAATATCCATGAGACCTGGGGCAATATCCATGAGAGCTGGGGCAATATCCATGAGAGCTGGGGCATTATCCATGAGACCTGGGGCAATATCCATGAGAGCTGGGGCATTATCCATGAGAGCTGGGGCATTATCCATGAGACCTGGGGCATTATCCATGAGAGCTGGGGCAATATCCATGAGACCTGGGGCAATATCCATGAGAGCTGGGGCATTATCCATGAGACCTGGGGCATTATCCATGAGACCTGGGGCATTATCCATGAGAGCTGGGGCATTATCCATGAGAGCTGGGGCAATATCCATGAGAGCTGGGGCATTATCCATGAGAGCTGGGGCATTATCCATGAGAGCTGGGGCATTATCCATGAGAGCTGGGGCATATCCATGAGACCAGGGGGCAATATCCATGAGAGCTGGGGCATATCCATGAGACCAGGGGGCAATATATGAGAGCTGGGGGGGGCAATATCCATGAGACCAGGGGGGCAATATCCATGAGACCAGGGGGGCAATATCCATGAGACCAGGGGGGCAATATCCATGAGAGCTGGGGGCATTATCCATGAGACCTGGGGCAATATCCATGAGACCTGGGGGCAATATCCATGAGACCTGGGGGCAATATCCATGAGAGCTGGGGCATTATCCATGAGACCTGGGGCAATATCCATGAGACCAGGGGGGCAATATCCATGAGACCTGGGGGCATTATCCATGAGACCTGGGGCATTATCCATGAGAGCTGGGGCATTATCCATGAGAGCTGGGGCATTATCCATGAGAGCTGGGGCATTATCCATGAGACCTGGGGCATTATCCATGAGAGGTGGGGCATTATCCATGAGAGCTGGGGCATAATCCATGAGACCTGGGGCATTATCCATGAGAGCTGGGGCATTATCCATGAGAGCTGGGGCATATCCATGAGACCAGGGGGCAATATCCATGAGAGCTGGGGCATTATCCATGAGACCTGTGGCAATATCCATGAGACCAGGGGGGCAATATCCATGAGACCTGGGGCATTATCCATGAGAGCTGGGGCATTATCCATGAGACCAGGGGGCAATATCCATGAGAGCTGGGGCATTATCCATGAGACCTGTGGCAATATCCATGAGACCAGGGGGCAATATCCATGAGACCTGGGGCATTATCCATGAGAGCTGGGGCATTATCCATGAGACCTGTGGCAATATCCATGAGACCAGGGGGGCAATATCCATGAGACCTGGGGCATTATCCATGAGAGCTGGGGCATTATCCATGAGACCAGGGGGCAATATCCATGAGAGCTGGGGCATTATCCATGAGACCTGTGGCAATATCCATGAGACCAGGGGGGCAATATCCATGAGACCTGGGGCATTATCCATGAGACCTGGGGCATTATCCATGAGAGCTGGGGCAATATCCATGAGACCAGGGGGCAATATCCATGAGAGCTGGGGCATTATCCATGAGACCTGTGGCAATATCCATGAGACCAGGGGAATATCCATGAGACCTGGGGCATTATCCATGAGACCTGGGGCATTATCCATGAGAGCTGGGGCATTATCCATGAGAGCTGGGGCATTATCCATGAGACCTGGGGGGCATTATCCATGAGAGCTGGGGGCATTATCCATGAGACCTGGGGGCATTATCCATGAGAGCTGGGGGGGCATTATCCATATGAGCTGGGAATTATATCCATGTGAACTGGGGAAAATATATCCATATAACCAGTGCTGTGTATATTATTCTTGGGGTTCAGTGCTGTGTATATTATTATGGGGGGCTCTGTGCTGTGCATGTCATTATGTTATTCTGGGGGCTCAGTGCTGTGTATGTTATCTGGGGGCTCAGTGCTGTGTATGTTATTCTGGGGGCTGCAGGCTGTGTATGTTATTCTGGGGGCTCAGTGCTGTGTATATTATTCTGGGGCTCAGTGCTGGTTATATTATTCTGGGGGCTCAGTGCTGTGATATATATTATCTGGGGGTTCAGCGCTGTGTATATTATTCTGGGGGTTCAGCACTGTGTATGTTTTATTCTGGGGGCTCAGCGCTGTGTATATTATTCTGGGGGTTCAGCGTTGTGTATGTTATTCTGGGGGTTCAGTGCTGTGTATATTATTCTGGGGGCTCAGTGCTGTGTATATTATTCTGGGGGCTCAGTGCTGTGTATATTATTCTGGGGGCTCAGTGCTGTGTATATTATTCTGGGGGCTCAGTGTTGTGTATATTATTCGGGGGGCACAATGTTGTGTATATTATTCTGGGGGCTCAGTGCTGTGTATGGTATTCTGGGGGTCTGTGCCTGGATATATATATATATTGCGTTAGTCCAGTTGCCACAATCACGAGTATACCTGTACGTAGTGATACCTTTCACTGATCAGTATAGTTTCCAGTTTACACTCTTGAAAGCTTGTCTTTTAAATGTAAAGTTAACCCAATAAAAATGGTATCACCGGCACGCGCTGCTATACTCGTGATATATATATATTTTTTTTTTCTTCAGGTAATGGGGGTTGTGGAATTCGTGGGTGAGTTCCCTCACTTTTTTTCCCAGGACTTGACCCCTGCCTGACTGTATGACATTATTGCCATTAAAACAGGGACGCTGAGGTGGATAAAGTGCGGCTGCAGGTTTCTCCTTAGTGTCACCGTTTTAGCTCTATATTACAGGGCAGGAGCTGATTCAGCGCTAATGTGCTGTCGCGAGTATCACATTCTGGATCACCTTCTGGAGACCATAGGACTCCATGGAGGCTTGTGCCGCCGCATCACATGGCCTCTCGAGAGATCCTGCAAGTCGGCAGAGTAATCACGGAGGGAGATTGTGGACATTTTTCCCCAGTCTCACTCTGCTTCCAGCAGCCAGACGAGTCTGATCGGCCTCCGTTCTCGCCGCCGGATGAGTGGTGAGTATCTGATTTTTGGGGGATTTTTTAGCCAATGTTAAACGATTCTGCAGAAGCTGTATGTCAGGTCCTGGTCGCCTTGAGCCTCTAGCGCCCCCTTTGAGACTGCAAGCATGCAGAGGACCTATAGATTCCTGGACTTTCCTTGCTGGATTCTCCAGCAGCTGGTGTGCAATCAGCCCTGAATCTGCTATTTAACAGAAGCACACCCTACCCAGAGGGCTTCTGCATTCAGTTGGCCCAGCTCAGTTTGCACCAGCAACCAGTCTGGAAGGAAGCTCCAGCATTCTGTTTGATATCCTGTGTACCGGACCTCTGGCTATGCTCCTGGACTTCTTATGGACATTCCCTGCTGGTAACTTTGCCTCAAGACCCCCTTTTGTTGTTGCTGCCCCAAGACTTCCCCTCTGCACTTCCTTAAGAGACGTTTCCTACGTCTGAGGTGTTATATTGTTTTTGCTTTATAATAAACCACTTCTGATTTTCACCTGATCAAGTGGTTCAGTTGTATCACTGCATCCTGGGCTCACAACTAGGGATGGGCTGGCAGTTCGATCCGAACATGAGTTCGATTCGAACATTGCCCGTTCGGCGAACATCAAACATTTCCGCGTGTTCGCTGCGTGTTCGCCCACAATGGACCACAATGCACTTTTCCACTGGCCTGAAGCTTGTAATTGGCTACAGCCTTGCACCTGACCACACAGCTGCCAATCACAGCTCAGAGTCCTGATTGGGCAAATTTTGCCCATCATGGGCTCACAGAGCTAAGTCCCGCAGTACAATATATAAGGCTTCCCCGCAGCCCCAGCACATGTTTTTTTTGCAGGAGTGAGAGGAGATTGTTCTTTCAGTGTGTCTCACAGACGTCTAGCAGATTTCTGTGAATTGTAATCTGTGTCTTCTCACTGTCAGCTTTTGGGGTCTCACATACTTCTATCAGATATCTGGGAATTGTAATCTGTGTCTTCTCACTGTCAGCTTTTGAGGTCTCACATACTTCTAGCAGATATCTGGGAATTGTAATCTGTGTCTTCTCACTGCCAACTATCAAGGGGTCCCACATACTTCTAGCAGATATCTGGGAATTGTAATCTGTGTGTTGGCACTGCCAGCTGCTGCCAGGCTATCAGGCTGTATCACTGATTTATAGCATTGTTCTGGAAAATCAGTATATCTTTAATCTAATTCTAGATACCATACAATAACACAGTTTAATCAGAGTTCATCTGTTTATCTATTCAGAGTAGAATCTGGGTGTTGCCAGCTATCAGCCAGGCTGTATAACTGATTCATAGCATTGTTCTGCAAAATCTGTATATCTTTATATCACTCACCATGTCAGAAAGACCAAAAAGGACAGGCAGATGCATCCAAACACAGATAAGAGGGCAAGCAGCCCCTGTGTCGGAAGGTTGTGCCCCTGGTCGTCGTGGACGTGGTGCATCCTCTGCAGGGGCACGCTTGTCCTTGTTTCTAACTGGTGCTGGCCATTTTAAGCAGCAGCAACATGCAGAGGATTTGCTGGATTGGCTAACCAGGCCATCCTCATCCTCCGAGTCCGCTGCCAGCCATGCTTGTAGTGGTTTACAGTAGGGATGTGCGTTTTCATTTTCACGAAATTTCCCGATTCGTGTTTTCGGATGCGGCCGATTTTCCGAATCGGATCGGACCCGAAAACCAACAGATCCGAAAAGTTTTCCGAGCCGAAACGAAATATTTTCGGAATTTTCGAATGGACTTGAAATGTGTCAAATCGAAATATATTTTCGCTCTATTCATGATTTCAGTTCCATTCGTGATTTCGGTTCCATTTTGGTAATTCTGGACATCGTATATTTAACTATTATCGGTTATATCTATATCGGTTATAAGGGCTTGTCAGTGGTCTACTCCTAAGTGGGCTATTTTCAAGTGTAGTTAAAAACAGGAATTCTACCTGTACTGGTCTGTGGTTTGTATCTCTAGAGGGAGAGAAACCTCTGGTTTATTTATCAATTTGTTTAATTTCTTTGTTTTTTGTTTTTTTTGTTTTTTTTTTCTGTCGTGCTTTTTTTTCCCTGAGTAGCTGGTGGCTTGTTAATTGGGGCGTGTAGCCTGTCAGGTGATTTCACTTGTATGGCTACATAAACTCAATGGCAGCTCACTGAGCTTGCTCACAAGGGCTTGAGGTGGTCTACTCCTAAGTGGGCTATTTTCAAGTGGAGATAAAAACAGGAGTTGAAATAACAGGTATCAATTGTGATATATATTATCTTGTTGTGGGTATGAGTGTTAGCAAGCTTGAAGGTTTGACCCAGTGCACATCCTGCTGCATGTATGCATGTCTGGAGGAATCCTTCCAGGGTCCATATCTCTGTAGCAAGTGTGAACGTGTAGCTCTTCTGGAAGCTCATATTGGAGATCTGGAAGGGCAAATCGTAACGCTGAGGCAGATTGACAATCTTGAAAGGAGCGGCTTCTCACGGAGCAAAGTATAGTTGAGGAATCTAGGGGTGTGGAAGGAGTGGAGTTAACCAGGGAACAGGTTGGTAGCTGGGTGTCAGTGACACGTGGTAGCAGGGGGGGAGGGAAGAGGAAAAGGTTGGCTAGTCCTGATCTTGCGCACACCAACAGATTTGCCCCTTTGAGCGAAGATGTTGGGTGCATCAGCTCAGCTGTAGCAGTACTGGAGGCTGCTCCCTCTAACAGCAGGGGGATCAGCCCACCAAGTAAGGGAGGGATAAAGAGGGCAAGTAAGCCTAGACAGGTTGTGGAGGTAGGGGACTCTATTATTAAGAGAGTAGACAGGGTAATCTGTCGTGCTGATCGCCTTAACCGGACAGTTTGCTGTCTGCCGGGTGCCCGTGTTAGGCATGTGGTTGACAGAGTTGATAGATTATTGGGAGGGGCTGGAGATGACCCAGCTGTCATGGTCCATATTGGTACCAATGACAAAGTAAGAGGAAGATGGAAGGACCTGAAGAATGATTTCAGGGAATTAGGAAGTAAACTGAAGAAGAGGTCCTCCAAGGTAGTATTTTCTGAGATCCTACCTGTGCCACGCGCTACAGTGGAAAGGCAGCGGGAGATCAGGGAGGCCAATGCGTGGCTTAAAGCTTGGTGCAGGAAGGAGGGCTTTGGGTTTTTAGAGCACTGGGCTCATTTTGCACTGGGGTACAATCTGTATAGTTGTGATAGATTCCACCTGAATGGAAGAGGGTCTGCTGTGCTAGGGGAGAGGATGGTTAAAAGGTTGGAGGAGACTTTAAACTAGTGGAAGGGGGGAGGGATACAGTATCTTACAAAATGGAGACAGAGCAGATAGCGGAAGGGTTTCAGTTCAGACTAAGGGGGGTGGAGCCGGGGGATGGGTAATGTCAGAACAGTGGAGGCATGTAATGTAAAGTCGCATTCAGCATGTGTGGGTAGAGACAACATTAAAAGTATGCTTGCTAATGCAAGGAGCCTCAATAACAAGATGGGGGAACTAGAGGTAATAGCATACACTAAGCAATACGACATTATAGGAATAACAGAAATGTGGTGGGACGAAATGCATGACTGGGCTGTAAACTTAAACGGTTATACATTGTTTAGAAGGGATAGGAAACATAAGAAAGGGGGTGGAGTGTGTTTATATGTAAATCAGGATTTAAAGCCTAATATTACACAACTGGTAAGTGATGAGGGAAATGTGGAATCCTTATGGGTAAATATTTAGTTGGGGAATAAACAGGAAAGTCAACTATTGGTTGGCATATGCTATAAACCACCTAATATAGATAATGATGAAAGGAAGAAAACTGTTAGAGCAAATTAGGAAGGCTGCAGATCATGGTAGCACTTTAATTATTGGAGATTTTAATTACCCGGACATTAATTGGGATAGTGGAACTAGTAATTCAGCAAAGGGAATCCGGTTTCTGAACATTTTAAATGATACCTTCATGTCACAACTGGTAGAAACACCAACTAGAGAGGATAACTGTCTGGACCTGGTTATAACAAATAATGTGGATCTTTTCTCAAATATTAATGTAAAGGAACAGTTGGGAAACAGTTACCATAATATGGTGACTTTTGAAATTAACTCAAACACATTCATAGGGGCAGCTAAAACATATCATTTTAAAAAGGCCAACATTATTAAAATAAAGGAAGCTCTCAATGTCATTGACTAGCAGAAACTCTTTCACGGGAAAAACACTGAGGAAAAGTGGAATATCTTTAAACTAACACTAGAAAAGTACGCGTCACAATATATTCCACTGGTTAATAAATATTAAAGAAACAGACTGAAACCAATGTGGCTTAGTAGGAAGGTAACTAAGGAAATGAAAAATAAAAAGAAGGCATTTAAAGCTTTTAAATTTGATAAATCTGAGGCATCCTATAAAGCATATAGGGCAGCCAATAAAGCATGTAAAAATGCGATTAGATGGGCTAAACTAGAAAATGAAAAAGAAATAGCCAAAGAGAGCAAGACCAACCCTAAAAGATTCTTTAGGTACATAAGTTCTAAAAAACCCAAGAGTGAAAATGTAGGTTCACTAAAATCTGAGTCAGGGTTATTGTTAACTGAAGATCAGGATAAGGCAGAAATTTTAAATGATTATTTTTCTTCAGTATTTATCAAAGAGAAACCTATAAGAGGAGACATGAAATTCATTAATAAAAACTTACTAATACAAAGTGACTGGTTGACTCAGGACAAGGTTTTGCAGAAATTAAACAATGTGAATGTGAATAAAGCCCCAGGGCCAGATGGAATTCACCCACGAGTACTGAGAGAGCTATGTGTTGAAACCTCTGTTCTTAATCTTTCAAGATTCTTTCCTTTCAGGAATAGTACCAGAGGATTGGAGAAAAGCTGACGTGGTCCCTATATTTAAGAAAGGTTTAAAATTTGTGCCTGGGAATTATAGACCTGTGAGCTTAACATCTGTGGCTGGGAAAGTATTTGAGGGGTTACTAAGGGATAATATTCAGGAATTTATTGGGCGGTATAATGTAATTGGCAAAAATCAGCATGGTTTCATGAAACACAGATCATGTCAGACTAACCTAATTACGTTCTATGAGGAAGTAAGTAGAAGTATAGATCAGGGGGTCGCAGTGGATGTGATTTACTTAGATTTTGCCAAAGCTTTCGACACAGTTCCACACAAAAGGTTACTATTTAAATTGATAAAAAATAGTCTAGATGAAAATACTTGTTCTTGGATAGAAAACTGGCTAAAAGATAGGGTACAGAGAGTGGTCATAAATGGTACATTTTCAAGATGGACACCAGTGGTAAGTGGTGTCCCTCAGGGGTCTGTTATAGGACCAATACTATTCAATTTATTTATAAATGACCTTGAGATAGGCATTGAAAGTCATGTATCAGTGTTTGCAGATGACACAAAACTAGGAAAAGTATTACAATGTGAGCAAGATGTTACTTCGCTACAGAGGGATTTAGATAAATTGGGGGACTGGGCATTTAAATGGCAGATGAGATTTAATCTAGATAAATGCAAAGTTATGCACTTTGGAGTGAAGAACACACAAGCAATTTATACCCTAAATGGTACGGAGTCAGGGAAATCCAAGCAGGAGAAGGATTTGGGAATAATCATAGACTTCAAACTAAGTAACAATGTGCAATGTCAAACAGCAGCCGCCAAGGCCAGCAAAGTATTGGCATGCATTAAAAGGGGAGTTCACTCACAGGATGAAAACATAATTTTGCCTCTGTATAAATCAATGGTCAGGCCGCACCTTGAATATGCCGTGCAATTTTGGGCACCTGTCTTAAAAAAAGATATTATAGCGTTAGAAAAAGTGCAGAGACGGGCAACTAAATTAATAAGGGGAATGGAAGGGTTAAGTTATGAGGAAAGACTAACAAGCTTAAACCTGTTTAGTTTAGAGAAACGGCGCCTTAGAGGGGATCTGATAACCTTATATAAATATATACGGGGCCTCAGAGGGGTCTGATAACCTTATATAAATATATACGGGGCCATTATCAACCATTGTCTGATAACCTATTCATTAACAGGATTATACACAGGACAAGGGGTCATCCATTTAGACTGGAAGAAAGAAAATTTAGCTTAAAGCATAGGAAGGGTTATTTTACGGTGAGAACCATAAAGCTGTGGAATTCTCTGCCTGTTGAGGTGGTTGGGTCAGAGTCTGTACAGACTTTTAAAAAACAACTGGATGACTTCCTGCAGACACAGAATATTAAGGGTTATAATATATAATATGTGGGTAAAAGCTTCTTGATCCAAGGAGAAATCTGACTGCCATTCTGGGGTCAAGAAGGAATTTTTTCCCGGTATGTTGCATATTTCAGACTGGGTTTTTTGCCTTCTTTTGGATCAACAGCAGTAGGTTATGTGGGAGAGGCTGAACCCGATGGACGCATGTCTTTTTTCAGCCTATGTAACTATGTAATATCGCTGATTCTGTAAATTTTGTATTTGTAAATGCGTATCACTTGTTTTTGTTTCCAATGATCCCATAATTCTGTCGATACGATAATTCCTTCGTAATCGGGTCGGATCCGATTCGTCCGCGGGTCGCGCATGCGCGCGCGGATGTCGTAACTTTATTCAGCCAGTTTTTTGACAACTTTTTGGACAGGCCAAAAAATATTGTTTTTATTATTTATCATGGCTGCAAGAAGAGACGAGTTCCATTCGGACACCTCCTCATCTACTTCTTCCACCCATGAGACACCACCCAGGAAGAAGCGGGCCAGCAACATGGCATTTGACGAGATATTGGAGCTGGTCCGCATCTTTGATCGTAAAGACTACGACTGCCGTAAGGGCCCCTACGGCAGGAAGAATAATGCTCGAAAGGATCGTATCCTCAATAAGGTTCACACCACCATCCTGGAGCTGTTCGGGAAGGACTGGAGAAAGGACCAGCTCCGAAAACGCTGGTCCGACCTCAAGGCGCGCGAGCAGGAGCAGCTGAGGCACATCCGTCGCGTCATAGCCAAACGTAAGTGTCATGTTATATTGTAAAGCGCTGCGCAAACTGTTGGCGCTATATAAATCCTGTATAATAATAATAATGTGCTTGCATGTGCTAATGTGCTCAGAAATACGTTGATTTATCTAGTCCTTTTTTCATGCAATGTGATTGTGTATAGCTTTGCGTTTTCACAACTCGTCATACATGCATTTTTGCCATAGCCCCCTCCTTTTTGTGATCTTACGTATTCGTGAAAATTGTGACATTTGATGTATGTAGATGAAGTTACAATGCTGGATTTCTTTTGGCACTGTGTGTAGTCTGTAGTGTGCTGGGGGGGTTGTTGTGATTGAGTGATGCATACGAGATGACCCGCAGCTTGCCCAATATTGGCTCCCACCTGCGCATCAACAAAAATCTCTGCGTCTCTGCTAAGTGGTAGGATGGGACATGTAGTTCTTCTGTAAGTGCATCCAAACAGAGCCGCGTTCAATACATCCTCAGCAGCTGCTGAATTGCTGCAGCGCAGCAATTCAGTTTGCTGCAGCAGTGTCATTATTGAACGCTTTAGATGCAAATTTCAAAACAAAATGGCGGATTTCTGTTTTTTCTGCAATATCCAGTTTTATTAGCAGAAACTGAAAGTGAAACTGAGGCTGAGGCCTTCTATAAAATAACTAAAAGCAGTCGCACAATGCGTTTTGTATGCACACAACACAAATAATAGTTTTATTGAATAAACGGAATGTTTACTTCTGAAAAAAATATATAATTGACCGGTAATATATGTCTATGTGCAGAGGAAATAAATATTTTGTGACTTTAGACCTATGAGATGGGAGTAGTGGTGGGTCCAGCTGGTAGTGCTAGTGGGTAGTGGAGGGATGTCGTAATACTTTCGACAATATATTGTATAGATATACCATTTTTTCCAGTCTGCATTATTTAAGTGTTATTTTTTGGATTTGGCAGAAGACAGGAAGAAGGCAGCATCTGCCCCAGCGGGCACCAGTGCCCCAGTGGAGGAGGAGGAGGAGCTACGGGCGACCACCAGCGCTGGTATATACTGTTTTATTTTGCAACGACTTTTGGTCAAAAACAGAAACATTTTTTGTTTACTGTATTTTAATTTAATTTTTTTATGTATAGCACAAGAGGAGCAGGAGTAGGAAGAGGAGGAGTAGGAGCAAGAGGAGGAGTCAGAGTAGGAGTCGGAGCCTCAGGAGGCCGCCAGCACTGGTATATACTACTGTTATATTTTTTCAAGACTTTCAGTCAAAAATAGAAACCTGCTTTACTTACTGTATTTTCCTTCTTTCATTTATTGGATATATAGAAGGAGAAGCCAGACCGGACACATCCAGCATTAGGATGATAAATCGGATGGCGATCGGCGAGCTACGCCTGGCTGTAACCACCATAGATGCCATCCAGGAGTTGCTCCAGGAATTGCGGGAGCATATAAGCAATGCCGCTGACATCCTGGAGCGGCAGTGAGACCAGCCTCCTCCTCCCCTATGTTTGTTTGTGTTGTTTGTGCCCCGTTGGGCAGTTTGCCATCCTTGGCATGTTGTAAATAAATTTTCTATTTTTTCTATATTTTCCTGTTTGTGTGCGTTGCTTTTCCTTACTTAATAAGTTAATATGTATTGCTTGGTTTCCACACTGTTAAAATTATATGTACATAAATTTATTGACATTTCTATGGACCCTTTGTCATAAATTTGTCAACATATTTGTGGCCATGAATGTGACTGTGCACATTCTACACTTCCTGCCTGGCCAAAAAATGTCTCACACTAACACAACCTTGTTGTACTGCCTTGAGATTTGATTACTGACGTGGCATGGTTTTGTTAAGCTTAGGCGATGTCACACCAACACCGATTTTTGTCCACAGTCACATTCATTGTATAACCAAGAATTTATCAAAAAATATTGATGGCAGCACTGCGTGAAGTCTTCTCCGACACAACCCAAAGATCCTTAGTGCGGCTCAGGTCTAGTTTATTTGTCCCTGTTTGCAGCTTCACGCAACACCTCCTCCCAGCTATGAGCTCTCTCTCTCCCACCGCTGCCCGCTAAGACACTGCCCGCCAACATGGTCACGTCTTTGCAGGAAGACAACAGCGTGGGGGAACGGCAGCTGCCGACAGTCCCAAGACCTCGTCACAATGACGTCAGTTCTGGAGTTAACCCCTAACTGCGACCAATGGTGGAGATAGGGGGTTCATTGGAACCCCTATCTCCCGATCCGCGGCAGCTATCGGTTGGTTAATGTTTGGTATGTTTGGATCGACCAGAGCATGGCCTTTCCAACAATACCAAACATGACAATGTTAAAAATTATAAAAAATTAAAATATAAAAAAAATAAACAGGTTTTTTGTTTTGTTTTGTTAATGCAGCAATATTGTTCCCATTTCAATTATAATGTGAACAATGATGCTGCACTAAGGATTTTTGTATGGGGTGGGTTTGTTAAAAATAGTGTAATGTTCACCCAAAAAAAATAACAAGTCCCCTTTTCAATTTTTTTTAACAATCGCAACTCATAAAATATAACCGCAAACACTCGCATGTTAAAATGTGAAAAAAACACTTTACACTTTGTAAAACAAACATTGAAAATTCTAATTTTATTGCATTTTTTGTTATAATATACAGACAGGACATGACGCATACATATGATAATGATATATTATGAATCATCTGCCGAGTCTGCCGGAAAGAACGATATATAACATGTCTGGGTCATATTATAAAATAAGGCGAAACTGTTAAAAATTAGCTCAGCAGCAGACCGCAGTGCCGCACACAGACGTGAAGGGAAGCCGTGAAATGCCTCAGCAGCGTAAGGGTTAATTATTTTTTTTGTCTGTTTTAAACAATATTTTTTTTTTTTTTTTTCGTTTCAGATCATTTTGATCAACTATTTTTCCGTTTTAAAACCTTTTGTTCTGTAATTTAAAAAAAAATTAAATAAAAAAAAAATAATAAAAAAAAAAAATAAAATAAAAAAAAGTTTTTTTTTTAAAAGTTTTTTTTGTCTGGGGGGGTTTAATTAAATAGGACCTAGGCTGTCATCTAAAAATAATTAGCACAAAATGGTCAGAATGAGCGCAGCGCACATAGGTGAACTGTCTCAGCAGTGAAGGGGTTAAAAAGCAAACGCATGTAAAAATTGGGTATTTCTAGTCTCGGGACAAAATTTTGAACCTATTTAGCCGGGGTCGTTTTGGGTGGTTGTAGATTTTGGGGATTAAATTACAAAAAAGTGTGTTTTTACCATTTTTTTCCTCATATTTCATATTTTTTTTTATAGTAAATTATTCGATATGATGGAAATAGTGGTATTTCTAGAAAGTCCATTTAATGGCGGGAAAAAGGGTGTATAATATGTGTGGGTCGAATAAACGAGTAAGAGGAAAATTTGACCTAAACACTAACAGCGCAGAAACGTAAAAACAGCAGCGGTCACTAAAAGACGGATTTGTGTAAAACCGCCCGGTCACTAAGGGGTTAAAAAAGGGGGGGGAAGTTTGCCGAAAAAAAATTCTGAAAAATCACTAAAAGGTACTAAAAAAAAATCAATAAAGACTTTTTACTGCAGATTAAAATAACAAATGGTTAGTCACCAATAGGAGAAAATATTCCAAACAGTATATATACCGAATTTCTTTTCCAGACTGTGCTGGTAATCAATTCCTGGAATACCCCAATAATCCGTTCAGCCACACGGTATGTAGCCGTATCCTGAACAGAAACTCCACGTAGGAGTCGGAAATACTTCCAGAGATATAGAATGCTGCTTCCAGCCGTTAGGTGAATATGACGGAATGGGATGTTGTTCCGCCTGCGGGTGTGCTCAATCTGCGTGACCCCTTCGCTTACCGCTGGCCCGACTACCGAGTGGCACCCACTCGGCGTCTCGTGCGGCCTGGCGTGACCCTAGGGTAGGGTTAGCGGGCGGTGACGGGGACCCCTGCCTGAAACCAGTCCGACCACTGAGCCATGTAGCACTCAGCGTCCCGAGCAACTGGTTTCTTGACCTGGCGGGTGTGGGACGCCTGCGGGAATCAGCCTTAACGACTGCGGAGGAAGATTCGGATCTTATGGGGAAACGTTTCGGTTCTTAAGTGGGAAACGTTTCCGATCCGGGGGGCGAGGTTTCTTCGGATCTTGAGCGGCGATGTTTCGGGTCGGGAAGGAATGAAGGGTCGGTTCGGAACTGGAGGGATTCGGATCGGTAGGGGAAGGGCGCTTCGGATCTGGCGGGACCAGGTGAAAAGACGAGTCTTACCGCTACGGTCGATGCGCGGCTCCCGCGGGGCGTTCGGTTCGGATCGCTGTGTTGGTTCCGATCGAATCTTCTGATGGAGCGCCGCTGCCCTGATGCTTGATGCAGGGTCAGCGCGCTCGATTCGGATCGGCTCTCCGAAGTTCCCCGATCGAATCTTCTGATGTAGCGCCGCTGCCCTGATGCTCAATGCAGGGTCAGCGCGCTCGATTCGGATCGGATGGGGCACCGTACTCTGAGGCCTCGGGGGACTCTCAGATCCGAAATACGGCCGAAAATCAAGTCACACCAGACACAGCTGAATGTACTGCAGGAACTGCCTTTATTGTTTACATTACACACTTTTATTACTTCTCACAAGAATTAGAATACAATGGGACTCCTTGCCCGCCCTCCCAGGACCCATTGGCCCTTAGCCTTCAGGGAGTCGCCAATTCGGACCGGATGGTCCGAATCGGCCATTTTACGATTCGAACCGGATGGTTCGAATCGGCCATTTTCCGAATCGAAATTCCAACTGCGCCACAAGAATCGGAAAATGGCGGCGAGCAAGGCAAACACAGGGAAAACACATCAACACCATAATCAACGGGGAACACTTTATTACACCACACCACAAATGTCACATCTAAATAAAATAACGAAAAACAAGGTGCGTGCCACCACACCCGAGTGTCCATGTCACCACTGTCACTGCACCGCCCCTGGCTGAGGGTGCTGGGCCATCCCGTGACAGTGAAATCAGCCGTTTCTTAACTCTAGATGCTCCTCGCGATGCCCTCTCCTGTGTAGCAGTGGAGGCCAGGAGCTTGGTCTGTAGATCAGGAGAGGAGCGGATTGTCAGTCCCTGGGGCTCCTCGGCGAGAAGGTAGTTCTCAAGTTCTGCTGTGGCAGGGCAGGGGTAGAGGTTAGCGGTCCTCTGCCACGGTGACAGTTTTTCCGCTGAAGTGGGGGGCTGCTCCCCCATGTATGAATGGCTATCCTTGATCCCTGACGCCACCAGCCAGGGCCCCAGGCTAGCTGACCTGCACATCTCGGGCACCGTGGAACGAACCGTAGCCTCTTTCACAGTGGGCCGTAGCATGTCCGCTGTCCCCCGCTCCTCTATCAATAGGTGGGTAGGAGCGCTTGGTTGAGGTTCGGGGTTCCCTGCCGGGTACGCCAGCAATTTGCACGGGGGAGCCTTAGTCTCCCCCTCCCTCGTCTGGCACCCGATATTCTCCCCGGTTTCTGGAGCCTCCAGCTGGGAGCAGAGGGTAGCCGACCTCTGTCCCGATGCCAGCTCTGCTGCTGGGTTGGGGAACCGCTCCCCCACACATAAATTATCCTCTTCACGCACTGAAGAGCCAGCTGATGCAAGTGGTGAATCCGGGCAAACTGCCCCACATCTCCTGGGCACCGTGGAAAGGACCGCAGCCTCTTCCTTGGTGGGCCATGACATTATCGCTAGCTCCTCCACCCATCCCTGAGCAGGAGCACTCCATTGGGACTCTGGGTCTCCTGGTGAGCCCTCGGGCCATCTGCCTGGGTGGGCCTCAATCTCACCCATTGTCTTCCAGTTCTCCTCTTTCCACAGTGGACCGCTGTCCTGACGGCTCTCGTTGGTGGAGACCGCATTCCCATCCACCGGTGCACTTCCACTGACCTTGGTAGGTGTCCGAAGCACTTGGTCACTCTGCTCCGCTGCAGGTTCTGCAGGAACAGTACTTGCTGAGTCCTCTGTCTATTCCCCGGACGACATGCTGCGCTGTGGCTGCAGGATAGTCACCTCATCTGTAGCAGTTGAGGCCTGGGATGCGTTCTGCAGCTGGGGAGAGGGGCCGACTGCCTCCTCACCCTGGTGCTCCGAACCGGCAGAAGATCCTGAAAGTAGGTTGGCACCACCGGGATCTGTTGGCAGCTCTTCTGCCATGTCCATCGGGGTGAGAGCGAGCGGGGGAGCGTCCTCAAACAATCTCCTGTATCCCTGCTCCAGCTCCCACTCTTGGGTGGCTAGCCAGTCCAGATCACTGCTCAGTCTGAGGTCGTCAAGGTGCTCACATTTCTGAAAGTCCCGGATCTCTTCCCATCTCAGTTTAGCTGTACTGCCAAAGGAGGGGTCGTCCTGGAGAGCGTCAAATATTAATCCTGGGCTGCCGTAGTCATAGCCCTCCGTAGGATCTTTCCTCTCCAACCTTGGACACAGGTTGGCAGCATACCATTCCAGTGCCCGGTACCCGTCCTCCAGCCATAGCTCCGTCTGGATCAGGTTCTCCAGTTGGGACAGTCTTTCTACCTGGGGTTGCACTCCTAGGAATGGCACCCGCAGGTCCCACAGTCTCCAGTATTTCTCACCCAAGGTAGGAAGAATCTTTCCAAGGTAGTCCTGTTCAAGCTGTAGGACGTCCCTCCAGAGCTGCTGCCGTGCCGAGTCATTATGCCACAACACCTCCTGGCCGAAACCTGGTGTCAGGCACGCTCACGTACCTGAGGGTGGACGAACGGTTAGCCCTAAGTGAAAACAGGAGCCTCGACTACATAGAAGAGAAACCAGTCCTTGTAGTGGCTGGGTTAATACAAATAACGAGGGCTGCCCTGTCTTCAGGCCAACACCAACCAAGGGCACGTAACGTCAGTGCCGGTAAAGCAAGATAGAGTCACAATGCGGTACCAGTCCTTATAGTGGCTGGGTTTCGCACAAACAGGAGGTGAACCTATAAGGCAGGGACACAAGGAGGACAGGAACCAGTCCTTAGAGTGGCTGGTGTAAACGCTGGTAAGCCAGGAACGTATTACAGAAAGCAATAGGGTATAGGCGAAAACAGAGTCGAGTAACAAGCCGGGTCAAGGGGTATAGAGGTACACAAGTCGAGAGAGATAGCCAGGTAATACACAGTAAGTCAATATGAGTGAAATAAACGAGCACTTAAGGGTCAGACAGGCAAAACCACGAAAGGGCACTGAGGAATGGGAAAAGCAAGTTTAAATCTGGTGCCTTGCCTGCTGATTGGTGACGTCGCGCCGCCGGGAGGGCTAAATCCAGAACTGCCGGCGGCGCGCGCGCCTACTGCGCGCACACAGGACTCGGAGAGGACGCCGACCCCGGAGCCGGGAAGAAGGATGCCGGTCGGCGGCCGGCGGGACGCCGAGCCGGGGCGCCCGCCGAGCCCTGACAGCACCCCCGCCTTGAGGAACGCCCACCGGGCGGCAGGGAGCCGGGCGATCGGGAAAACGACGATGAAAGGTGGAGACCAAGCGAGGAGCATGAACGTCACGTGACGAAACCCATGTGCGATCCGCGGGGCCATAGCCAGTCCAATGAACCAAATACTGCAACCGATTGCGGACATAGCGAGAATCCAAGATGGACTCAATTTCATACTCGGGAGTCCCATCAACCACCACAGGGGGAGGAGGGGAGTCAGGGCGAGTAAAACGGTTGCAGGAGAGCGGCTTCAATAAAGAGACATGAAAGGAGTTGGGAATACGCAAAGAGACAGGCAATTGCAGTGCGTATACTACGGGATTGATACATCGGAGTATTTTATACGGACCGATAAAACGAGGCGTGAATTTCATAGACGGGACCTTCAGACGAATGTGGCGTGTGCTGAGCCAAACCCTGTCACCCACATGGTACACTGGTGGAGGTCTGCGCCTCCGATCAGCCGCCCGCTTCTGGCTCAAGGAAGCGGATTCCAGATTCAACCTGGTCTTCTCCCAAATAACCCGGAGCTTATCTAGGTGTTCCTTCAGGGCAGGAATGTTCTGGGGGGAGAACGAGGATGGAAAAATAGTGGGATGCATACCCGTGACTATTTCGAAAGGAGAAAATTTTGTCGACTGTGATGTGGCGTTGTTATACGCAAATTCTGCCCATGGTAACAGAGTAACCCAATCATCCTGTGCGTCAGAAATATAAACACCTTAAATAAGTCTCAAGCGTTTGTTGGTTCTTTCGGCTAAACCGTTCGTTTGCGGGTGATACGCGGACGAAAAGGACAGTTTGATGCCCAACTGGTGACAGAAGCCTCTCCAGAACTTAGAGATAAACTGAGAACCCCGATCCGAGACGAGAACATTAGGAACACCATGTAGTCTGAATATTTCTTTGGTGAAAATCTGTACTAGCTCGCTGAGGAGGGGAGCTTCTTTAACGGAATAAAATGTGCCATTTTAGAGAAGCGATCGACAACCACAAAAATCACAGTATGACCAAGTGAAGGGGTTAGTTCCACTAGGAAGTCCATAGCTAAATGAGACCAAGGGCGCTCAGGGATCGGTAGGGGTTGGAGGAGGCCAGCAGGACAAAGGCGGGAGGATTTGGAACGGGTACAAACAAAACAGGTGGTTACGTAATCTTTTACATCCTTAGTAAGTGTCGGCCACCAAAGGTGTCGTTTAATCAAGTCAAGAGTTTTTTACCCCAAAATGTCCAGCGAATTTGGATTCGTGAAAGAGCTGTAAAGCAGTGGGTACCTCTACAGAAGGAACGAATAGCTTATTCTGTGGTTTGGACGGGGGAGCCAGAGCCTGTTTAGAGAGTAAGAGGTTCCAGAAAGGAGACTCGACTCGTGTACTCAGAGAGGCTAAAATTTTCCTTTCGGGAACTATGGACACAGGTACAGACACTGGAGTTGCTAGGGGTTCATATTGTCTGGAGAGTGCGTCGGCCTTAACATTTTTAGACCCGGGTCTGTACGTAATGAGGAAGTCAAATCTGGTGAGAAAAAGGGCCCATCGAGCTTGTCTAGGGTTCAACCTTTTTGCCTCGGACAAGTAAATCAAATTTTTGTGGTCAGTGAGAATGGAAAACGGACAGGTGGAGCCCTCCAAGAGATGGCGCCATTCTTTTAAGGCCAAAATAATGGCTAACAATTCCCTGTCCCCAATGTCGTAACGGGCCTCGGTAGGGGACAATTTCCTAGAATAAAAACCACAGGGTTGCATAGGCTTGTCATCAGCTGGACGTTGGGACAAGACGGCTCCTACCCCGGTTTCCGATGCGTCAACCTCTAAAACGAAGGGTCTATTGGGATCAGGGTGGTGTAGAATGGGAGCAGTGGAAAAGGCCTCCTTTAACCGTTCGAAAGCCTCCAGGGCACTGGAGGACCAATTCTGAGTGTCACCTCCCTTTCTCGTCAATGCTGTAATGGGTGCAATAATGGACGAAAAGCCCTTGATAAACCGTCTATAGTAATTAGAGAAGCCAATAAACCTTTGAATGGCCTTGAGGCCCTTGGGAAGAGGCCAGTGACTGATGGCCTCCAGTTTTTTGGGATCCATCATGAAACCAGAGGAGGATATAACATAACCCAAAAACTGTACCTGTTGGACATCGAATAGGCATTTTTCTAGCTTGCAGTAGAGGCCGTTGGCCAAGAGCTTAGATAAGACGAGTCGTACATGTACGTGGTGGGTGTTCAGATCAGGGGAATGTATTAACACATCATCAAGGTAAACCACGACAAAACAAGGGGTGTACTCTCGTAACACATCATTAATAAACGCCTGAAACACTGCTGGAGCGTTACATAAACCGAAGGGCATAACCAAGTACTCGTAATGCCCTAACCTGGTGTTAAACGCAGTTTTCCACTCATCCCCGTGTTTGATTCTTATTAAATTGTACGCTCCTCTGAGATCCAGTTTCGAAAAGATTTTGGAATGTTTCAGGCGGTCAAACAGCTCGGGGATGAGTGGAATGGGGTAGGCATTTTTCACGGTGATCTTGTTCAACCCTCGAAAATCGATACAGGGTCTAAGATCACCCTCCTTTTCTTGCACAAAGAAAAACCCTGCCCCAGCGGGAGAGGAGGAAGGATGAATAAACCCTTTTTTAAGGGAATCTTTAATGTACTCCTCCAAAACCTTATGTTCTTTCACGGACAAAGGATAGACAGCCCCTTTGGGAGGCACGGTACCAGGAAGAAGGTCGATGGCACAATCGTAAGAACGATGGGGGGGTAATCTATCGGCCTCTCTTTTGTCAAACACAGGTGCCAAGTCCGAGTAGGGGACAGGAATGGAAGTCGTCAGAGGAGGGGCCGTAGGCAAATTCAAGACGTTAATGGATAGTGGAATCTCAATACAAGAAGTCATACAATCATTATCCCACTTCGCGATCTGACGAGCTCGCCAGTCAATAACAGGGTTATGGCGGGTTAACCAGGGGTAACCCAGTACGATAGGATAGGAAGGGGATGAAATAGCATGGAAGAACATACTTTCTTTATGACACAGTCCTATCCCAACAGTAATATTGCGAGATTCAAACAAAACAAAAGGGGTTTCGAGAGGTCTGCCATCGATGGCCTGTACAAGTAATGGGGTTTCTTTTTCAACCAGGGGTATGGCATGTTTGCGAGCAAAATTTTATGTCAATAAAGTTATCGGCAGCACCAGGTCTACTAAGGCATAGAGTTGTACCGGGTTACGGGAACTCTCCCAGGATAGAGTAACCGGAACCCGGAGTCTATTTTCCAGTTGGGGACGAAGGAAAAGCGCCTAAGAGCTGTCCCTAGAGGCACTTAGGCATGAGAGTTTCCCGATGGACCCTGGGGGCGTTTGGAACAGCCCTTAAGGAAATGACCCCCCAACCACAGTACAGGCATAAACCCTCACGTCTCGCGTGTTGTTTTTCACTATCAGGGATCTTGGTGCTATCTAATTGCATGGGTTCGGAGGAGAATGAGACTCGGGAAGCAAAGGTACAAAACCGGGGAGGCTGCCTAACCGTGGTTCTTTTAGGCCTCTCCTTAGTAAGTCGACGATGGCGAAGGCGTTCATCGATAAAGGACAGGTAAGTAATCAAGTCTTCCAGGTCCCCTGGGAGATCTCTGGCCGCTATCTCATCTTGCAACTCATCGTTCAGGCCCTCAGAAAACACGGCTATCAAAGCCTCATTGTTCCAGTTCAATTCAGAAGCCAATGATCTAAACTCCAGAGCATATTCACCCAGTGATCTCGCACCCTGGCGCAAGCGTAACAAGGATTTTGCGGCATTGGTGGTTTTACGCCCGGGAGGGTCAAATACCTACGAAAGGCCGACATAAAGTCACGATAATTATAGACAATCGGTTTATCGGTATCCCAAAGAGGGTTAGCCCAACTCAACGCTTTGTCGGTAAGATGGTTGATGACAAAGGCGATTTTGGCACGATCTGTAGGGTAAGACCATGGGGTTAATTCGAAATGAATGGAAATCTGGTTCAGAAAACCTCGACAGGCGGTTAGGATCGCCCCCATAACGTACTGGAGGTAGCAAGTTAGGGTACGAGGTGGGCACAGAGAACGGTTCGGAAGGGAGAGGAGTCACGGGAGGGGAAACCTCTACCTGGGTAGGGGCGGTACGGGTGAGCAGCGTTTGGAGGGCCTGGGCGAACTGATCAAGACGGTGATCTTGCTCCTCCAAACGGCTTTCTAGACCAGAGAATTGCTGAGCGGTCCCTGCAAGGTCCATGGCCCTTTCGTGATGTCAGGCACGCTCACGTACCTGAGGGTGGACGAACGGTTAGCCCTAAGTGAAAACAGGAGCCTCGAGTACATAGAAGAGAAACCAGTCCTTGTAGTGGCTGGGTTAACACAAATAACGAGGGCTGCCCTGTCTTCAGGCCAACACCAACCAAGGGCACGTAACGTCAGTGCCGGTAAAGCAAGATAGAGTCACAATGCGGTACCAGTCCTTATAGTGGCTGGGTTTCGCACAAACAGGAGGTGAACCTATAAGGCAGGGACACAAGGAGGACAGGAACCAGTCCTTAGAGTGGCTGGTGTAAACGCTGGTAAGCCAGGAACGTATACAGAAAGCAATAGGGTATAGGCGAAAACAGAGTCGAGTAACAAGCCGGGTCAAGGGGTATAGAGGTACACAAGTCGAGAGAGATAGCCAGGTAATACACAGTAAGTCAATATGAGTGAAATAAACGAGCACTTAAGGGTCAGACAGGCAAAACCACGAAAGGGCACTGAGGAATGGGAAAAGCAAGTTTAAATCTGGTGCCTTGCCTGCTGATTGGTGACGTCGCGCCGCCGGGAGGGCTAAATCCGGAACTGCCGGCGGCGCGCGCGCCTACTGCGCGCACACAGGACTCGGAGAGGACGCCGACCCCGGAGCCGGGAAGAAGGATGCCGGGTCGGCGGCCCGGCGGGACGCCGAGCCGGCGGCGCCCGCCGAGCCCTGACACCTGGATCACTGTGCTGGTCAGGCGCTTCCATTCCTTGGTCCCAGAACTCCTCTTCCACGACTGCAGGGAGTATCTCCTGGGGCGCTGTAGATTCCCCGAGCTGGTACCGCAACTCAGCCACTCTGAGCTGACTGACATCTGTCAAAGCGATAGCGATCACATCCGCTGGGGGGTTGACTCCGAACAGGGCCAGCTTCCATTGTACCTCCCGGCGCCATTCTGTGGATTCTGAGTCCTCGTGGAGGGCCAGACTTGCCTGTTCGTCCTCCATCAGGTCCTTGGTGAGGGCAGCCTTTGGCTTACCGCTGACCGCTTTATCCCTGGCTTTGAGAAGTTCCTTGAGGACTGTGCGCTTCCAGCTGTCGTAGCGCAGAGCAATACGGGGTGAACGACTGTAGGACAGTGTAGCAATCTCTCGAATCCCCAGGTGTCTGAGACCGGGGTCAAGCCAGCGGCTGTATTTCCCCCTGCTGGGCTGGTCCCAGAATCTCCCCAGGTGATGTGCTGCTCCAGGTGCTCGGTGGTTGTGGTGCCCGAGACCGGGGTCAAGCCAGCGGCTATATTTCCCCCTGCTTGTCTGGTCTCGGAGATCCCACCGCTTGCCACCAATGTAACAGATCAGCTACCCTGCAGGGGTAGCTCCGTCTGCGGTGCCAAGTCTTGCTGGAGAGCTTAGCCGGCTCCGATGTCATTTCCAAGTGGCATTCTTAAGTGGACGTTCAGAGTTGATTCCTGGAGTTTTATCCAAGATCCCCTACGCCATCACGATCCCTAATTCCTGTGTCTCCTCTCTCCACAGGTAGGCATTATCACCCATCATCCACAGACACCCACATCTCAACTGATCCCCTGCATATTTTTGCTGGTAGGACCCCCATCACCCAGTATTCGCAGGCACCCACATTGTAACGTTACCTTGGTTTTTTCTGTTTTTTTATTTATTTTTGTTTTTCTCCACCATTTGCTTTGCTAATTAGCATGTGAATCTCCTGCCCTATTGACACAGCCCATCCAGCTTGAGGTGTTTACCTTCTAACTGCCTGAATGCAATCAGTCCGCCCTATATAACAACTATACCAGGCTCCATTGAGCCAGGCTCCAGTGTCATTTCCAAGTGGCATTCTTAAGTGGACGTTCAGAGTTGATTCCTGGAGTTTTATCCAAGATCCCCTACGCCATCACGATCCCCAATTCCTGTGTCTCCTCTCTCCACAGGTAGGCATTATCACCCATCATCCACAGACATCCACATCTCAACTGATCCCCTGCATATTTTTGCTGGTAGGACCCCCATCACCCAGTATTCGCAGGCACCCACATTGTAACGTTACCTTGGTTTTTTTCTGTTTTTTTATTTATTTTTGTTTTTCTCCACCATTGCTTTGCTAATTAGCATGTGAATCTCCTGCCTATTGACACAGCCCATCCAGCTTGAGGTGTTTACCTTCTAACTGCCTGAATGCAATCAGTCCGCCCTATATAACAACTATACCAGGCTCCATTGAGCCAGGCTCCAGTGTCATTTCCAAGTGGCATTCTTAAGTGGACGTTCAGAGTGATTCCTGGAGTTTTATCCAAGATCCCCTACGCCATCACGATCCCCAATTCCTGTGTCTCCTCTCTCCACAGGTAGGCATTATCACCCATCATCCACAGACATCCACATCTCAACTGATCCCCTGCATATTTTTGCTGGTAGGACCCCCATCACCCAGTATTCGCAGGCACCCACATTGTAACGTTACCTTGGTTTTTTTCTGTTTTTTATTTATTTTTGTTTTTCTCCACATTTGCTTGCTAATTAGCATGTGAATCTCCTGCCCTATTGACACAGCCCATCCAGCTTTAGGTGTTTACCTTCTAACTGCCTGAATGCAATCAGTCCGCCCTATATACAACTATACCAGGCTCCATTGAGCCAGGCTCCAGTGTCATTTCCAAGTGGCATTCTTAAGTGGACGTTCAGAGTTGATTCCTGGAGTTCAGTGACATTCTTAAGTGGACGTTCAGAGTTGATTCCTGGAGTTCAGTGGCATTCTTAAGTGGACGTTCAGAGTTGATTCCTGGAGTTGCGGGACTGGAGAAGGAACTGCAAAACTGCAAGGCCCACTTTTTACTCTGGTAAACTCACGTCTATATTTAGCTTTCTCTCACGCTTCTGCTCTTTACTTCTACCTTTCTCCTTAAATGGAACTCCTGCCCTCTACCACCGACCCCTACACTATCTGCATCTCTTCCTCCCTCCTCTCGTCCCACATGATGGCCTTCGCATGAGCTCCTTTGTTTCCTCAGAACATGGTCTCCTCTAAATCTCGTGCTGCAATCACTCCCACAAATCCCATTCTCACCTTCTCTTTCTCACCCTCCTGCTGTTACTCTATTCAGGTGACATATCCCCTAACCCTGGCCCACAACACATCAAATACTTCCCTCTCATCCTATCTCCATCGCACATAAATCACCTCCCTGCAAGTCCAGCAACCTCATTCCCATAATCCCTCAGCACCTGTCCTCTTTCTCCTGCGCCTTCTGGAACGCTCGCTCTGTGTGCAAACAAACTCACAGCCGTCCATGACCTCTTCCTTTCAAACTCCTTCAACCTCCTAGCTTTACCTGAAACCTGGCTAACTCCTCTGACACGGCCTCCGTTGCTGTTCTCTCACATGGCGGTCTACACTTGAGCCATACCCCCAGACCGGGTGAGAGAAATGGTGGCGGGGTCGGAATCCTGCTCTCTCCCACCTGCACCTACCAGCATCTCCTCCACCCCCATCCCTCTCCTTCTCCTCCTTCGAGACACACTGCATCCGCCTGTTCTCTCCTCTGGCTCTCAGGGTGGCAGTCACTCTACCGCCTACCGGGACCACCTCCACAGTTCTTTGACCACTTTGCTACCTGGCTTTCTCACTTCCTGTCTTCTAATCTTCCATGCCTAATTCTCGGGGACTTCAACATTCCCATTGACGATCCTTCCGCTCCTGCTGCCTCCAAACTTCTTTCACTCACGTCCTCCTTGGACTCACACAATCCTCCCTCCTCCCTACCCACCGCGATGGTCACGTTATTGACCTGGTCTTTTCCAACCTCTGCTCCATTTCTGAGTTCAAATGTCGCCATTTCCCCATCTCTGACCACCACCTTCTCTCTTTCACCTATCTGGACTTCCTAAACACCCTGCTCCCCCACCCCGCACACACACTCGCAGAAATCTACATGCTGTGGACCCCCATCAAGTCTCCAACCTACTTTACACCTCCCTCATACCTCATCCTTCACCTGCCCTGATGCTGCCACTAATCACTAAACTACGCTTATCTCTGCTCTAGACACTCTTGCTCCTCTTCGACTCTGTAAGGCCCCACGCCGCCAGCTTCAGCCCTGGCACACCCCAGACTCGCTACCTGCAAAGATGCTCCCACACCGCAGAGCGTGCCTGGAGGAAATCCCGCTCTGAAGCTGATTTTGTTCACTTCAAGTTTATTCTCCGGTCATACACCTCTGCCCTCCACCTGGCCAAACAATCCTTCTTCTCATCTCTTTATATCTACGCTGTCCTCCAACCCTAAACGGCTCTGGTCCACCTTCAACACCCTCCTCTACCCACCTGCACCTCCCCCCTCAGCTGCCTTCAGCGCTCAAGACCTGGCAGACTACTTCCTCAGTAAAACTCTAACTATCAGAAGCAACATCCAACACAAGATAGTTATCTGCCACCTCCACTCCCACAGGTCCCCTCTGCCACCCTCTTCCGCTTCCTCCCAGCCACTGAGGAGGAAGTCAATTCCTTATTGTCCTCCTCACATCTCACCACGTGCCCGCTCGACCCCATTCCCTCACATCTAATTCTCCCCTCTCCTCCTCCCTCACCCCTGCTCTCACACACATCTTCAACCTATCTCTCTCCACTGGCTCCTTCCATCCGCCTTCAAACACGCGCTAGTTACCCCTTTACTAAAGAAACCATCCCTAGACCCCAACTCTCCATCCAACTACCGCCCTGTATCCCTGCTTCCCTTCACATCAAAGCTCTTAGAAAAACTAGTCTTCAACCGCCTCTCCCTCTTCCTGTCCTCCAATTCCCTACTTGACCCCCTGCAATCTGGCTTCCGTCCCCTACACTCAACTGAAACTGCCCTCACCAAAGTCACCAACAACCTCCTAACTGCTAAAAAACAAGGCCACTATTCTATTCTCATCCTGCTTGACCTCTCGGCTGCTTTTGACACTGTTGACCACCCCCTCCTTCTACAGACCCTCAACTCTCTGGGTCTCGGTGACACTGCACTTGCTTGGGTGGACTCCTATTTACCCAACAGGTCCTTCTGTGTGTCCTTTGCTGGTAACTCCTCCTCTTCATTGCCTCTATCTGTTGGTGTACCTCAAGGCTCTGTCCTTGGTCCTCTGCTCTTTTCCATCTACACCTCCTCCCTGGGCAAAATCATCAACAGCTTTGGCTTTAATTACCACCTCTACGCTGATGAAACTCAGATCTACCTCTCTACCCCTGATCTCTCTCCCCCTGTCCTTTCAAAAGTCAGTGACTGTTTATCTGGCATCTCCTCCTGGATGGCCTCCCACCACCTAAAGATCAACATGTCAAAGACTGAGCTCTACTTATTCCTCCTCCAATGCCTCCCCACCTCCTGACTTCTCTATCACGGTGGAGGGTATCACCATCTCCCCATCAAACCAAGTTCGCTGTCTTGGAGTTACACTTGACTCTGCTCTTTCCTTCATCCCCCACATCCAGTCTCTTTCCTCCTCCTCCTGCCATACCAACTGCGTAATATTTCCAGAATTCGGCCATTTCTTACCGCTGTCACCACAAAACAACTCATACACGCCCTGGTAATCTCCCGACTCGACTATTGCAATAATCTCTTATCTGGCCTCCCTCTGACCCGCCTCTCCCCCCTACAATCCATCCTGAACGCCTCCGCCAGGCTAATTCACCTCACCCGCCGCTCTGTCTCTGCCGCTCCCCTCTGCGAGTCCCTTCACTGGCTCCCCATCCACTGCAGAATTAAGTTCAAAATCCTTATCCTTACCTACAAAACCCTCACTAACTCAGCTCCCCACTACCTGTCCTCACTAATCACCAAACACACCCCAGCCGCTCCCTAAGGTCAAACAGTGACCTGCGCCTAGCTTCTCCCCGCATCACCTCTTCCCATGATAGACTGCAGGATTTCTCACGCGCAGCCCCCACTCTCTGGAACGCTCTCCCTCGTACTGTCAGACTTTCCCCTAACTTCTCTTCCTTCAAACGCTCCCTTAAAACATTCCTATTTAGGGAAGCGACCCCCCCCCCCAACTCACTGACACAACCATCAATCACTCTCACCTTGCAGTCCTCTCCTCCTGTTTCCAACCCCAACCCTCCCAGATTGTGAGTTCCTACGGGAATAGGGCCCTCATCTCCTCCTGTACTGTTTGTCAAATGTTGTTCAATGTATTGTAACCCTGTCTATACTGTGCTTATTGTACAGCGCTGCGGAATATGCTGGCGCTTTATAAATAATGAATCTTAATAATAATAGCCGGGTAGCGAGCTAGCAAGGTGGGAGAGAGATTGGCAGCGGTCCCTGGATGGTCTGGAAGCGAAGGATTCAGTGATTATGCCCTCCCAAATACTCATCGAGACGCAGTATAGGTTGTAGGTAAATCAGAGTGTATTTAGAATGGGAACAGACAGTGCTTATATACAAAATACAGCCATGCACATTCAGACTTCCCACCCACCCCAACAGTTCTGATTGGTTGGTTCCAAGACCACTGCAGGCTTCTTTCAGGTCCTCTTCAGTCTTCACTTTGGTCCACTGGTTTTATGCAGATGAAGTCTTGACCCCACAGTGACCACATACAGTGATTTACATAACCCATTGTAAAGGGAATCAGATAGTGGGTGGCTGAGACAATGTGACTCCCAACCTTTTCAGACCGGTAAACAGATAACAGATATCCAAAGAGAAAGCACTTTTGCATAATCCACAAATTACTCAAACCTATTGTACATTCTTGAACAGAATATACGTCTCTGGTCAGTGCGAGACAAACGCAAGGAGACTCGAAGGCTTCTAAAATGACTTCATCCGTAATATAACATAATGGGATAAAAACAGAAGACACAAATCTAAGTGCAGTAGATTAACAGGATTAGTAAATCTTAGACGAATCTCTTATGGTTATTCAACTCACAAGCGAAGAGCCCAAACACTGGCTCTGAGTGGATAAACGCCTTTGAGTTGTTAGTCTGGAAAGTTTTCTCAGGTAACCCACTCCTTGTTATTGGAGGTATCTCATCGCATCCATTCAAGATGGGGAAGAGAAAGAAACAGGACTTGTGTATATCTGGCGTAATATTCAATAATATGAGACCATAGCAATTGGAAACTAACATTTGGTGGAGCTATTCCAAGCTCGAAACGAACAGCTTATGGGTTTCGTAGGTCAAACCCAATAAAGACCCAAAACATGCAGGAACTGGTTCTTCTTTTTTTTTAAATTGATTAAAATAATAAACAAATAAAACTAGACTACCGTCCAGACATAGTAAAGATGGCCACCGCCATGGAGCAAGTTATTATCCAGTACGGCAATGCCCATTTCATTTTGTACATTCTATACAAAGGAAATCATTTTCCACTAGCGGCAGGTAGTATCTTTAAAAAAAAACACATTTAACTAAAGAAATATAAGTATTTAAAACTAAAAATGAGCAATTGACAATACATTTAAAACCACACAATATAACTGAGCATAAAGTGTAGTGGAGTTTGAAGCGTGGAGCGCTACGTCAGTGACGGATACATTGTAGCACGCATGTACTCCATGGTTACTAGCAGGATGGTGCAGGGGAAAAACATGATTAATTAGAAGTCTAGCAACAGTTTTACACTAAACCTAACAAAGGAAATCAGTTCTATAAATAAAGGGTAAACAAAATATAACAAAATAAGAATGAAATTAAGCTAAATAAATGCTGTGGCGGCCGATCCGTCACAGCCGTTATCACCTATCCCTGAGTAACGTACATGTTGTGAGTATAACCGCAGCTTGTGGTGACAGAACATCGCACCGGCCTCAGAATCCGGATATCTGGCCGATGTTGGCTACGGTTTGTGCTACGCAAGTCGTGTAATGGTTTCTCTGGCTTCGTGCACATAGAGCCCTCACCTGTCTGTCCAGGCGGCCGCACCCAGGCCACACTCACATCCCATCCTGTTTACCTGGCAGGAGGATGATGGCTGAAGTGGTGGGATATAGGAGAAAAGCTTTTAGCGTGACAGCTGCTGTGACGGAGAAATCTGATTAAGGTAATCTTCTTATAGGTCATGTCATCTCCGGTTTCACCTCGTTACAGGGAACGACGGGCGGTGCGGAGCATTATGGACACGCTACAACACGCCAAGTACAGGTTCTCCACCAGTATAAGTCAATGCGTGATGTCACACACTGGTTTCCAGACCATAATTTGCTATTTTAACTTTTTTCCCATGTTTTTGGTGATACGTCTCCCTGATTTTCCATGTTTTTCCATGCTTTTGGTGATACGTCTTGGTTTTCCATGCTTTTAGTGATACTTCTTCCTGGTTTTCCATGCTTTTAGTGATACTTCTTCCTGGGTTTTCATGCTTTTGGTGATTCTTCTTCCTGGTTTTCCATGCTTTTAGTGATACTTCTTCCTGGTTTTCCATGCTTTTAGTGATACATCTTCCTGGGTTTTCATGCTTTTGGTGATACTTCTTCCTGGTTTTCCATGCTTTTAGTGATACTTCTTCCTGGTTTTCCATGCTTTTGGTGATACTTCTTCCTGGTTTTCCATGCTTTTAGTGATACTTCTTCCTGGTTTTCCATGCTTTTGGTGATACTTCTTCCTGGGTTTTCATGCTTTTGGTGATACTTCTTCCTGGTTTTCCATGCTTTTAGTGATACTTCTTCCTGGTTTTCCATGCTGTTTGGTCATAATTCTACCTAGTTTTCCATGCTTTTGGTGATACTTCTTCTTCCTGGTTTTCCATGCTTTTAGTGATACTTCTTCCTGGTTTTCCATGCTTTTGGTGATACTTCTTCCTGGTTTTCCATGCTTTTGGTGATACTTCTTCCTGGTTTTCCATGCTTTTAGTGATACTTCTTCCTGGTTTTCCATGCTTTTAGTGATACTTCTTCCTGGTTTTCCATGCTTTTGGTGATACTTCTTCCTGGTTTTCCATGCTTTTAGTGATACTTCTTCCTGGGTTTTCATGCTTTTGGTGATTCTTCTTCCTGGTTTTCCATGCTTTTAGTGATACTTCTTCCTGGTTTTCCATGCTGTTTGGTCATAATTCTACCTAGTTTTCCATGCTTTTGGTGATACTTCTTCTTCCTGGTTTTCCATGCTTTTAGTGATACTTCTTCCTGGTTTTCCATGCTTTTGGTGATACTTCTTCCTGGTTTTCCATGCTTTTAGTGATACTTCTTCCTGGTTTTCCATGCTTTTAGTGATACTTCTTCCTGGTTTTCCATGCTTTTGGTGATACTTCTTCCTGGTTTTCCATGCTTTTAGTGATACTTCTTCCTGGGTTTTCATGCTTTTGGTGATTCTTCTTCCTGGTTTTCCATGCTTTTAGTGATACTTCTTCCTGGGTTTTCATGCTTTTGGTGATACTTCTTCCTGGGTTTTCATGCTTTTGGTGATACTTCTTCTTCCTGGTTTTCCATGCTTTTGGTGATACTTCTTCCTGGGTTTTCATGCTTTTGGTGATGCTTCTTCTTCTTCCTGGTTTTCCATGCTTTTGGTGATACTTTTTCCTGGGTTTTCATGCTTTTGGTGATACTTCTTCCTGGGTTTTCATGCTTTTGGTGATACTTCTTCCTGGATTTTCATGCTTTTGGTGATACTTCTTCCTGGGTTTTCATGCTTTTGGTGATACTTCTCCCTGGTTTTCCATGCTTTTGTCTGAATTAGTAATTCCGCACAGTATTTCTGGTGTCGGAGTCCAGCCCAGGTTACAAGTTGGTGGATGAAGTTCCAGCATGTTGTTCCAGTAGATGTAGACAAGTTGAGGTTTTCCTGAATTTAATGGACTTGTTCCATGCAGGAAACTGGTGAGACACCCACCATGGCGGCCCACACCACCAGGGATACACGGGTGGGAAACCATGTGCGTTTTACCTTCAAGGATTGTTTCATTCCAGGAATTGCACCAAGAAACTGGAAACCAGGCCGGGTGCCTTTCTATAAGGGGTCGATGTGGGCATGTTCTCCATATCTGGATTCCCACCAGGATGAGGTCTTTTAGCTCCTACCACCCGTTCGGCTAAAGATTTCCTCCTCGGAGACGCTGCATCAGGAGATTATCCTGCAAACCTTTAGCTCATGTCCTGAGCCATTTAGAGTTCTGTTTCTTGGCGTCGCTAAGGGACAAAGAGCAGGAATCAAAACCGTCATGAACATGATCATGTATCATGTCTGGGAAACGAAAGTGTGACTGGTGGAAAGATTCAGAGGGACGTTACAGGGCAGAAAATATCACAAGGATGGTGTGTTGGGGAAGTGGGGGTCAGTACCCTGGGTGGGTATTCCCATGCAGAACGGCTCCCCCTCACGTCAGTATCTCGAAGAAGAACTGATTCTGGCCCAATCCCACCCAGTCAATAGCTGGAGATCATTGGGGAACACAGAACTTAGACTGAGACATAGTAGCACAGGTTGAAAAAGACGTGCGTCCAACGAGTTCTAGCTTTCACACATTACCTACTGCTGCTGATCCAAAAGAAGCAAGCCCCCCCCTCCCAGTCTGAAGCACTTGCCAATATGCAACACACTGGGAGTAAATCCCTTCTTGCCCCCAGATGGCGTCAGATTCTCTCTGAATCAAGAAGCTTTTACCCACATATTAAATATTATAACCCTTAATATTCTGTGTCTGCAGGAAGTCATCCAGTCGCTGCTTAAAAGTCTGTACAGAGTCTGACCCAACCACCTCAACAGGCAGAGAATTCCACAGCTTTATTGTTCTCTCCGTAAAATAACCCTTCCTATGCTTTAGGCTGAATTTCCTTTCGTCCAGTGTAAATGGGCGGAGGCAAGATATTGATGTCATTAAAAAAACATTAATTTACACCAAAAAACTGCCAGAAACCGGATACAGTGTATGACGCATCACAAATGAACAGGAATGACGGACCAGACACGGCCCCCCCCCCATTACACAATATAAGAAGCAAGAGAATGAAAAGGACAAAAAAAAATAGAAAAGAAGAGAAAGTCAACAAACAGGATATTCAGAAAAATATCTACAGCGCATTCTACACGGAAAACCACTTTATTCTGTAACCCTATCACCACACCCACACACACAGACAGACACACACACACAGACAGACAGACAGACATACACACACACACAGACACACACAGACAGACACACACACACACACACAGACAGACAGACAGACATACACACACACACACAGACACACACAGACAGACACACACAGACAGACATACACACACAGACACACACAGACAGACACACAGACAGACACACACAGACACACACAGACATACACACACATACACAGACACACACAGACAGACATACACACAGACAGACACACACATACAGACATACACACACACACAGACACACACAGACAGACATACACACAGACAGACACACACAGACAGACACACACATACAGACATACACACACATACACAGACACACACAGACAGACATACACACAGACAGACACACACATACAGACAGACACACACAGACAGACATACACACAGACAGACATACACACAGACAGACACACACATACAGACATACACACACAGACAGACACACACAGACAGACATACACACACAGACAGACACACACATACAGACATACACACACAGACAGACACACACAGACAGACATACACACACACACACACAGACAGACATACACACAAAGAAAAACATACATACAGATATAACAAAGAAAAGAAAGTTCTCCTAAGAGATGGTGAACAATTTAGAGAGCGTTCTAACCAGATGGGATTAAACCCGCATTAGAATATGAACATAAAAGCTCCAAGGTGGAAAAAACTTTCTCAGAACTGGAAATAGCTTACAATTTGAAAGTATATTTAATTTTTATTATACAGATATTCCGAAAAACACAAATAATACAAATAATACAATATATTGTTGTTGTAATTATTGTATTATTTGTGTTTTTCGGAATATCCGTATAATAAAAATTAAATATACTTTCAAATTCTAACCTATTTCCAGTTCTGAGAATGGTTATTTCCACATTGGAGCTTTTATGTTCATACATTCACACATACATACACATGTACGCATCACACAGGCGAAAGGCGTGGTTGGGAGAAGGAAAAAAAGAGGAAGAAGAAGCAGAGAACTGGGACAGAAGACGGCGGAGCAGTGAGCCAAACCAGGGCCCAACCAAGTCCCAGCCAGGGCCCAGCCAAACCTCGGGCCCGGCCAAGACCCTGGGCCCACTCAAACCCCACGGCCCAGCCAAGACCCAGGGCCCAGTATGGCCCAGCCAAACCCCAGCCAAACCCCAGCCAAACCACAGGGCCCAGCCAAACCCCAGGGCCAAGACCCAGGGCCCAGTATGGCCCAGCCAAACTGCAGGGCCCAGCCGAACCCCAGGGCCCAGCCAAGACCCAGAGCCCAGCCAAACCCCAGGGCCCAGCCAAGACCCAGGCCCCGCCAAGCCCTTAGTCAAACCCCAGGCCCCAGCCAAGCCCTAGGGCCCAGGCAGACCTCAGGGCCCAGCCAAGACCCAGGACCCAGGCCAGCCCCAGCCAAACCCCAGGCCCCAGCAAAGGTCCAGCCAAGCCCCAGGGTCCAGACAAGCCCAGAGGCCCAGCCAAGCCCATAGGCCCAGACCAGCCCCAGGTTCCAGGCCAGCCCCAGCCAAGTCCAAAGGCCATCATACACACAGCACATTTCTGTGAGTCGTATTGCTGTGGAGCTCTGTGATACGCTCATACACACTGCACATTACTGTGAGATTTATTGCTGTGGAGCTCTGTGATACACTCATACTCAACGTACATTACTGTGAGATTTATTGCTGTGGAGCTCTGTGATACACTCATACACATCACACATTACTGTGAATTTCTGGAACTGTGTTATGTCCTTTTTGTTGTTTTGGAAGTGGTGCAAAAAGCTGTTAAAGGTTGAGAGAGTGCACAGGTGGCCCCATTGTGACGTTCAGTAAGGGGCCCCATCATTTCTGATGGCTGCCCTGAGTGTGCGCAGCCCGGTTTAGTAGGGTGTGCAGCCCGGTTCAGTAGGGTGTGCAGCCCGGTTCCTTAAGGTGTGCAGCCCAGTTCAGCAGGGTGTGCAGCCCGGTTCAGCAGGGTGTGCAGCCCGGTTCAGCAGGGTGTGCAGCCCGGTTCAGTAGGGTGTGCAGCCCAGTTCATTAGGGTGTGCAGCCCGGTTCAGTAGGGTGTGCAGCTTGGTTCAGTTGCCTGCGTTCGCTGTATCCCTGTATAATGCTGCCTGCATTCACTGTATCCCTGTATAATGCTGCCTGCATTCACTGTATCCCTGTATAAAGCTGCCTGCATTCACTGTATCCCTGTATAAAGCTGCCTGCATTCACTGTATCCCTGTATAATGCTGCCTGCATTCACTGTATCCCTGTATAAAGCTGCCTGCATTCACTGTATCCCTGTATAAAGATGCCTGCATTCACTGTATCCCTGTATAAAGCTGCCTGCATTCACTGTATCCCTGTATAATGCTGCCTGCATTCACTGTATCCCTGTATAATGCTGCCTGCATTCACTGTATCCCTGTATAATGCTGCCTGCATTCACGGTATCCCTGTATAGTGCTGCCTGCATTCACTGTATCCCTGTATAATACTGCCTGCATTCACTGTATCCCTGTATAATGCTGCTTGCATTCACTGTATCCCTGTATAGTGCTGCCTGCATTCACTGTATCCCTGTATAATGCTGCCTGCATTCACTGTATCCCTGTAGAAAGCTGCCTGCATTCACTATATCCCTGTATAATGCTGCCTGCATTCACTGTATCCCTGTAGAAAGCTGCCTGCATTCACTATATCCCTGTATAATGCTGCCTGCATTCACTGTATCCCTGTATAATACTGCCTGCATTCACTGTATCCCTGTATAATGCTGCTTGCATTCACTGTATCCCTGTATAGTGCTGCCTGCATTCACTGTATCCCTGTATAATGCTGCCTGCATTCACTGTATCCCTGTATAATGCTGCCTGCATTCACTATATCCCTGTATAATGCTGCCTGCATTCACTGTATCCCTGTATAATACTGCCTGCATTCACTGTATCCCTGTATAAAGCTGCCTGCATTCACTGTATCCCTGTATAATGCTGCCTGCATTCACTGTATCCCTGTATAATGCTGCCTGCATTCACTGTATCCCTGTATAGTGCTGCTTGCATTCACTGTATCCCTGTAGAATGCTGCCTGCATTCACTATATCCCTGTATAATGCTGCCTGCATTCACTGTATCCCTGTATAATACTGCCTGCATTCACTGT
Source organism: Leptobrachium leishanense (assembly GCA_009667805.1). NCBI lineage: Eukaryota > Metazoa > Chordata > Amphibia > Anura > Megophryidae > Leptobrachium > Leptobrachium leishanense. The sequence goes on along the minus strand of CM019067.1, from coordinate 3,652,305 downwards.
ATCCCTGTATAATGCTGCTTGCATTCACTGTATCCCTGTATAGTGCTGCCTGCATTCACTGTATCCCTGTATAATGCTGCCTGCATTCACTATATCCCTGTATAATGCTGCCTGCATTCACTGTATCCCTGTAGAAAGCTGCCTGCATTCACTATATCCCTGTATAATGCTGCCTGCATTCACTGTATCCCTGTATAATACTGCCTGCATTCACTGTATCCCTGTATAATGCTGCTTGCATTCACTGTATCCCTGTATAGTGCTGCCTGCATTCACTGTATCCCTGTATAATGCTGCCTGCATTCACTGTATCCCTGTATAATGCTGCCTGCATTCACTATATCCCTGTATAATGCTGCCTGCATTCACTGTATCCTGTATAATACTGCCTGCATTCACTGTATCCCTGTATAAAGCTGCCTGCATTCACTGTATCCCTGTATAATGCTGCCTGCATTCACTGTATCCCTGTATAATGCTGCCTGCATTCACTGTATCCCTGTATAGTGCTGCTTGCATTCACTGTATCCCTGTAGAATGCTGCCTGCATTCACTATATCCCTGTATAATGCTGCCTGCATTCACTGTATCCCTGTATAATGCTGCCTGCATTCACTGTATCCCTGTATAATGCTGCCTGCATTCACTGTATCCCTGTATAATGCTGCCTGCATTCGCTATATCCCTGTATAATGCTGCCTGCATTCACTGTATCCCTGTAGAATTCTGCCTGCATTCGCTGTATCCCTGTATAATGCTGCCTGCATTCACTGTATCCCTGTATAATGCTGCCTGCATTCACTGTATCTCTGTATAATGCTGCCGGCATACACTGTATCCCTGTATAATGTTGCCTGCATTCACTGTATCCCTGTATAGTGCTGCCTGCATTCGCTGTATCCCTGTATAATGCTGCCGGCATACACTGTATCCCTGTATAATGTTGCCTGCATTCACTGTATCCCTGTATAATGCTGCCTGCATACACTGTATCCCTGTATAATGTTGCCTGCATTCACTGTATCCCTGTATAATGCTGCCTGCATACACTGTATCCCTGTATAATGTTGCCTGCATTCACTGTATCCCTGTATAATGCTGCCTGCATACACTGTATCCCTGTATAATGCTGCCTGCATTCACTGTATCCCTGTATAATACTGCCTGCATTCACTGTATCCCTGTATAATGCTGCCTGCATCTCTGTATAATGCTGCCTGCATTCACTGTATCCCTGTAAAAAGCTGCCTGCATTCACTGTATCCCTGTATAATGCTGCCTGCATAGACTGTATCCCTGTATAATGAAGGTCCAGTGACCTCCCCAAGTGGCATCCTAAGTGGACGTTCAGAGTTGATTTCCTGGAGTTTTATCCAAGATCCCCTATGCCATCCACCATCACGATCCCTAATTCCTGTGTCTCCTCTCTCCACAGGTAAGACATTATCACCCATTATCCACAGACACCCACATCTCAACTGATCCCCTGCATACTTTTGCTGGTAGGACCCCCATCACCCAGTATTCGCAGGCACCCACATTGTAACGTACCTTGGTCTTTTTCTGTTTTTTTATTTATTTTTGTTTTTCTCCACCATTTGCTTTGCTAATTAGCATGTGAATCTCCTGCCCTATTGACACAGCCCATCCAGCATCAGGGGTTTACCTTCTAACTGCCTGAATGCAATTAGTCTGCCCTATATAACAGCTAAGAGTGGCTCTAGTGAGCCTTGCTCCAGTGAACTCCCCAAGTGGCATCCTAAGTGGACGTTCAGAGTTGATTTCCTGGAGTTCAGTGGCATCCTAAGTGGACATTCAGAGTTGATTTCCTGGAGTTCAGTGGCATCCTAAGTGGACGTTCAGTGTTGATTTCCTGGAGTTCAGTGGCATCTTAAGTGGACGTTCAGAGTTGATTTCCTGGAGTCAGTGCATCCTAATGGACGCAGAGTTGATTTCCTGGAGTTCAGTGGCATCCTAAGTGGACGTTCAGAGTTGATTTTCTGGAGTTGCGGGACTGGAGGAAGGAACTGCAAGGCCCACTTTTTACTCTGGTAAACACACGTCTATATCATGCTTTCTCTCAAGCTTCTACTCTTTACTTCTACCTTTCTCCTTAAATGGAACTCCTGCCCTCTACCACCGACCCCTACACTATCTGCATCTCTCCCTCCTCCTCTCGTCCCACATGATGGCCTCGCATGAGCTCCTTTGTTTCCTCAGAACATGGTCTCCCTCTATCTCTCGTGCTGCCAATCACTCCCACTCCCACAAATCCCATTCCCACCTTCTCTTCTCACCTCCTGCTGTTACTCTATTCAGGTGAATATCCCCTAACCCTGGCCCCACAACACATCCAATACTTCACTCTCATCCTATCTCCATCGCACATAAATCACCTCCCTGCAAGCCCAGCAACCTCATTCCCATAATGCCTCAGCGCCTGTCCTCTTTCTCCTGCGCCCTCTGGAACGCTCGCTCTGTGTGCAACAAACTCACAGCCGTCCATGACCTCTTCCTTTCAAACTCCTTCAACCTCCTAGCTTTAACTGAAACCTGGCTAACTCCCTCTGACACGGCCTCCGTTGCTGCTCTCTCACATGGAGGTCTACACTTGAGCCATACCCCCAGACCGGGTGAGAAAATGGTGGCGGGTCGGATCCTGCTCTCTCCCACCTGCACCTACCAGCATCTCCCTCCACCCCCATCCCTCTCCTTCTCCTCCTTTGAGACACACTGCATCCGCCTGTTCTCTCCTCTGGCCCTCAGGGTGGCAGTCATCTACCGCCCACCGGACCAACCTCCCAGTTCTTTGACCACTTTTCTACCTGGCTTTCGCACTTCCTGTCTTCTAATCTTCCATGCCTAATTCTCGGGGACTTCAACATTCCCATTGACGATCCTTCCGCCCCTGCTGCCTCCAAACTTCTTTCACTCACGTCCTCCCTTGGACTCACACAATCCTCCTCCTCCCTACCCACCGCATGCGATGGTCACGCTATTGACTTTGTCTTTTCCAACCTCTGCTCCATTTCTGAGTTCAGCTGTCACCCTTTCCCCATCTCTGACCACCACCTTCTCTCGTTCAACCTATCTGGACTTCCTAAACACCCTGCTCCCCCACCCCGCACACACACTCGCAGAAATCTACATGCTGTGGAGCCCCATCAATTCTCCAACCTACTTCACCACCTCCCTCATACCTCATCCTTCACCTGCCCTGATGCTGCCACTAATCACTACAACACTACTCTTATCTCTGCTCTAGACACACTTGCTCCTCTTCGACTCTGTAAGGCCCCACGCCGCCAGCTTCAGCCCTGGCACACCCTCCAGACACGCTACCTGTAAAGATGCTCCCGCACTGCAGAGCGTGACTGGAGGAAATCCCGCTCTGAAGCTGATTTTGTTCACTTCAAGTTTATTCTCCGGTCATACACCTCTGCCCTCCACTTGGCCAAACAATCCTTCTTCTCATCTCTTATATCTACGCTGTCCTCAACCCTAAACGGCTCTGGTCCACCTTCAACACCCTCCTCTACCCACCTGCACCTCCCCCCTCAGCTGCCTTCAGCACTCAAGACCTGGCAGACTACTTCCTCAGTAAACTCTAACTATCAGAAGCAACATCCCAACACAAGATAGTTATCTGCCACCTCCACTCCCACAGGTCCCCTCTGCCCCCCTCTGCCGCTTCCTCCCAGCCACTGAGGAGGAAGTCAATTCCTTATTGTCCTCCTCACATCTCACCACGTGCCCGCTCGACCCATTCCCTCACATCTAATTCCTCCCCTCTCCTCCTCCTCCCTCACCCCTGCTCTCACACATCTTCAACCTATCTCTCTCCACTGGCTCCTTCCATCCGCCTTCAAACACGCGCTAGTTACCCTTTACTAAAGAAACCATCCCTAGATCCCAACTCTCCATCCAACTACCGCCCTGTATCCCTGCTTCCCTTTACCTCTAAGCTCTTAGAAAAACTAGTCTTCAACCGCCTCTCCCTCTTCCTGTCCTCCAATTCCCTACTTGACCCCCTGCAATCTGGCTTCCGTCCCCTACACTCAACTGAAACTGCCCTCACCAAAGTCACCAACGACCTCCTAACTGCTAAAAAACACGGCCACTATTCTATTCTCATCCTGCTTGACCTCTCGGCTGCTTTTGACACTGTTGACCACCCCCTCCTTCTACAGACCCTCAACTCTCTGGGTCTCGGTGACACTGCACTTGCTTGGGTTGACTCCTATTTATCCAACAGGTCCTTATGTGTGTCCTTTGCTGGTAACTCCTCCTCTTCATTGCCTCTATCTGTTGGTGTACATCAAGGCTCTGTCCTTGGTCCTCTGCTCTTTTCCATCTACACCTCCTCCTGGGCAAAATCATCAACAGCTTTGGCTTTAATTACCACCTCTACGCTGATGACACTCAGATCTACCTCTCTACCCCTGATCTCTCTCCCCCTGTCCTTCAAAAGTCAGTGACTGTTTATCTGGCATCTCCTCCTGGATGCCTCCCACCACCTAAAGATCAACATGTCAAAGACTGAACTCCTACTTATTCCTCCTCCAATGCCTCCCCACCTCCTGACTTCTCTATCACGGTGGAGGGTATCACCATCTCCCCATCAAACCAAGTTCGCTGTCTTGGAGTTACACTTGACTCTGCTCTTTCCTTCATCCCCCACATCAAGTCTCTTTCCTCCTCCTGCCGATACCAACTGCGTAATATTTCCAGAATTCGGCCATTTCTTACCGCTGTCACCACAAAACAACTCCTACACGCCCTGGTAATCTCCCGACTCGACTATTGCAATAATCTCTTATCTGGCCTCCCTCTGTCCGCTCCCCCCTACAATCCATCCTGAACGCCTCCGCCAGGCTAATTCACCTCACCCGCCGCTCTGTCTCTGCCGCTCCCCTCTGCGAGTCCCTTCACTGGCTCCCCATCCACTGCAGAATTAAGTTCAAAATCCTTATCCTTACCTACTATGACGGTATGGGATGTTGTTCCGCCTGCGGGTGTGCTCAATCTGCGTGGCCCCTTCGCTTACCGCTGGCCCGACTACCGAGTGACGCGCACTCGCGTCTCGTGCGGACTGGCGTGGACCCTGGGGAAGGGTTAGCGGGCGGTGGAGGGACCCCTGCCTAGAACCAGCCGACCACTGAGCCATACGGCACTCAGCGTCCCGAGCAGCTGGTTCACTGACCTTGCGGGTGGGACATCTGTGGAGATCGGATCTGCCGCGGAGGAATATTCGTAACGGATGTGGGAAACGTTTCGGATCTTGCGGGAAACGTTTCCGATCGCGGTGCGGGTAACTCTTCGGACCTCGGTGGAAGACTCTTCGGATCGGATGTGAGCTGAAGGAACTTCGGATCTAGCGGGATGAGTGAGGGATTCGGATCTTCCCGCAATCCCTCGCAATACTGTAGCGCGGTACGCGGCCGCGCCCTTCGGTTCGGATCTCCGTATCTCTGAGAACCGAATCTTCATGCGCTGCGCCTCTGCCCTGCTACACGATGCAGGCACAGAGCGCTCGCTTCGGTTCGTACCTGAATGGACACCGTACCCTGAGATCGCGGGGGACTCTCAGGTACGAAAATACGGTGGAGAATAAAGTCACACCAGTCAAAGCTGAATGCACTGCAGAATCTGGCTTTATTGTTTACAGTCCAAGCATTTATTACCTCTGCACACAATTAGAATACAATGGGACTCCTTGCCCGCCCTCCCAGGACCCATTGGCCCTTGGCCTTCAGGGAGTCGCCAATTCGGACCGGATGGTCCGAATCGGCCATTTTACGATTCGAGCCGGATGGTTCGAATCGGCCATTTTCCGAAACGAGAATTCCAACTGCGCCACAAGGATCGGAAAATGGCGGCGAGCAAGGCAACAAAGGGGAAAATACATTACACAATAAATCAACGGGGACACTTTACTACACCACACAATCACATCTAATAAAAGTACTTGTAAAACTGGGTGCGTGCCACCGCACCCGAGTGTCCATAGCCACCACTGTCACTGCACCGCCCCTGGCTGAGGGTGCTGGGCCATTCCGTGACACTCCTCCCCCTCCCCCAGTTCGACGCACCTGGTCTGACCCCACCGGTCATACCGGGAAGTCGGCGCTCCCAGGCCCATAGTCCGTCTGGGGAGGCCGAGTCACCAGGCCTCTCCATTTGCCTTGCGCCGTGCCAGCTTGGTCGGGCCCCCACGTCCTCAAGGTGACCCGGCTGGGCAAAGGTACATACATCCGGGCCGGAGTACCCCCTGTGTCCCCCCCAGGGTTGTCGCTCACCTGGGGAACCCGGGTGCCAACTGCACACGCCCAGGTGCCCAAGTCAGCCGTGGAACAGACCGTGTCTGCGTGAGGCCCCCGAGCCAAGGTTTGCAAAAATGGGCAGAGGCCAGCGGCGCTCTGCCCCGTTGCCAGCTCCTCCACTGGATGGCCAGGTACGGACACGGCAACCGAAGGAGCACCTCGAGCCAGACCTGCTGCTCTTCCTGGTGGCCGACGAGGGGGACCAGGGGATGCAACCGCGGTCGCACGGGGTCATCCTCGCTCTGCCCCTCGAGGCAAGTTGACAGAAACGGGCAGAGGCCCGCGGCGCTCTGCCCTGGTGCCAGCTCTTCCGCTGGGTGGGGATCTTCTGGCAAAAGGATAGTTTCTTTTCCCCCGGGACCGTCACTGGCTGCGCACAACCAGCCCGGGGAAACCATCTGTCTGCTCCACCTGGCAGACTGTGGGTGGGGCAGAGGCCAGCGGCGCTCTGCCCCGTGGCCAGCTCTTCAGCTGCGCGATCTCTCCTTGCGGGAGGATGGTTGCTTCACCCCCCGGGGCCAACAATGGTTGGGCACAACCCATCCCGGGGGAACCATCTGTCTGCTCCACCTGGCAGACTGTCAGCAGGGGCAGAGGCCAGCGACGCTCCTGCCCCGTTGACAGCTCTTCCGCTGGTTGGCAATCTCCTTGTGGCGGAATGGTCTCTTCACCCCCCGGGGCAATCAGTGTTGCGCGCAACCCATCCCGGGGGAACCATCCGTCTGCTCCTCCTGGCAGACTTTGAGTAGTGGGCAGAGAGACCAGCGGCACTCTGCCCCGTAGCCAGCTCTTCTGCTGGTTGGAGATCTCCTTGGGGAAGGATGGTCACTTCACCCCCCGGGGCAAACAATGGTTGCGCACAACCCATCCCGGGGAGACCATCCGTCTCCTCCTCCGCTGACCCGTGGCCTCGGGCACCCTGTCCTCTTGCGGGGTGCAGGGGGTAACTTCTCAGTCGAAACCCCACGGGCACCCATGGGTCCGCCTCGGCCTCCCATAGGTCCAAACCTGGGGACTGTCGACTTCCTCCGCCGACCCGTCCCACCACGGGGAGCTCAGGCTCGACTGCGGAACGCCGTCCAACAGTCTCCGATAAGCCACCTCGAGCTCCCACTCTCGCTCGGCTAGGGACTCCAGCTCCTCAAACACCGAGTCCCTGCTGTCTGACGGGATCTCCAGTTCCGTCGCTCCAGGATGTCTTCCATCCGCTCCTCGGTCTCCTCTCCAAACTCGGGGTCGGCGGCCATGCCCTCGTAGAGCAGCCCCGTACCCCCGTAGCGAGGCCCTGCAGTGGAACTGCCTTCAATAGGGCGCGCTGTCGGAGAGGCGGTCAGCCACCGGAGCGCGGTACGCGGCGTCCAGTGCGATCTCCTGCTGCACCAGCCTCCGAGCTCGGCCTCCCACTCCTCTGGGGCCTGACCTTGCAGGAACGCTGCTCGCACATCGTACTGCACCCGATGGACGACAGCGTCGGAGGGAATGTACACGCCATGGCAGTCCCGCTCATGGTCCAGGGCCTCGTACCACAGTTCCTCTGTGGACCTCTGGTCCTGCTCCAGGCCCTCCTGCAGCTCTCTTGCCAACACGACCTTCATGTCGGCGAAGGTGCCAGCGCAGGAGCACCGCTCCTCAATGGGGAATGTGGCGTCCTCAGATGCAGCTCCAGGCGGCCTGTGAGACTTCATCCGAGGGTCGCGGGGATAAGTGACGTCCTCAGTACAGGCTCCAGGCGAGCTGAGAGTCCCGCAAGCGTAGTCACTGGGGGTTGCAGATTCCCCAGGTGAAGCTCCAGTCGAGCTGTGAGCCTCGACCCAGGGTTCCACAGGTTAGGGTTCGGGGTCAACATAATCAGTCTCTGCTCCGCGGAGCTCTGCCAACCGCAGCTCGTGCTGGCGTTCCTTCTCCTGCTCAACTTCCCGGTAGAACTCCCGAATCACTTGATATCTGGCCCCCTCCGCTGGGGCATCACCGAGCAGGGCAATCCGACGCCGCAACTCTCTGAGGCCAGCATCTTCCTCCACCTCTGCGCGGACAGGGCTGGGGACGGGCGTCGCCACCCCGTCCTGATCCATCCTGGTCAGTTCCTTGATCAGGGTCTTCCTCTTTTTGTTACCCGGCGTTCCTCCCCGGTTCTCCAACATCCCATGCAGGGTGTCCCGGTCATAATAGGTGTACACCACCATGGCGTAGGTCTCCTAGGGGCCTGCAGAGAGCGATCCCACCGCTGCCACCAGTATGACGGAATGGAGATGTTGTTCCGCCTGCGGGTGTGCTCTATCTGCGTGGCCCCTTCGCTTACCGCTGGCCCGACTACCGAGTGACGCGCACTCGGCGTCTCGTGCGGCCTGGCGTGACCCTGGGGAAGGGGTTAGCGGGCGGTGGAGGGGACCCTGCCTAGAACCAGCCCGACCACTGAGCCATACGGCACTCAGCGTCCCGAGCAGCTGGTTCACTGACCTTGTGGGTGGGACGTCTGTGGAGATCGGATCTGCCGCGGAGGAATATTCGTAACGGATGTGGGAAACGTTTCGGATCTTGCGGGAAACGTTTCCGATCGCGGTGCGGGTAACTCTTCGGACCTCGGTGGAAGACTCTTCGGATCGGATGTGAGCTGAAGGAACTTCGGATCTAGCGGGATGAGTGAGGGATTCGGATCTTCCCGCAATCCCTCGCAATACTGTAGCGCGGTACGCGGCCGCGCCCTTCGGTTCGGATCTCCGTCTCTCCGAGAACCGAATCTTCCTGCGCTGCGCCTCTGCCCTGCTACACGATGCAGGCACAGAGCGCTCGCTTCGGTTCGTACCTGGGCGGACACCGTACCCTGAGATCGCGGGGGACTCTCAGGTACGAAAATACGGTGGAGAATAAAGTCACACCAGTCAAAGCTGAATGCACTGCAGAATCTGGCTTTATTGTTTACAGTCCAAGCATTTATTACCTCTGCACACAATTAGAATACAATGGGACTCCTTGCCCGCCCTCCCGGGACCCATTGGCCCTTGGCCTTCAGGGAGTCGCCAATTCGGACCGGATGGTCCGAATCGGCCATTTTCCGAAACGAGAATTCCAACTGCGCCACAAGAATCGGAAAATGGCGGCGAGCAAGGCAACAAAGGGGAAAATACATTACACAATAAATCAACGGGGACACTTTACTACACCACACAATCACATCTAATAAAAGTACTTGTAAAACTGGGTGCGTGCCACCACACCCGAGTGTCCATAGCCACCACTGTCACTGCACCGCCCCTGGCTGAGGGTGCTGGGCCATTCCGTGACACCTACAAAACCCTCACTAACTCAGCGCCCCACTACCTGTCCTCACTAATCACCAAATACACCCCAGCCCGCTCCCTAAGGTCAAACAGTGACCTGCGCCTAGCTTCTCCCCGCATCACCTCTTCCCATGATAGACTGCAGGATTTCTCACACGCAGCCCCCACTCTCTGGAACGCTCTCCCTCGTACTGTCAGACTTTCCCCTAACTTCTCTTCCTTCAAACGCTCCCTGAAAACATTCCTATTTAGGGAAGCCGACCCCCCAACTCACTGACGCAACCATCAATCACTCTCACCTTACAGTCCTCTCCTCCTGTTTCCAACCCCAACCCCCCAGATTGTGAGTTCCTACGGGAATAGGGCCCTCATCTCCTCCTGTACTGTTTGTCAAATGTTGTTCAATGTATTGTAACCCTGTCTATACTGTGCTTATTGTACAGCGCTGCGGAATATGCTGGCGCTTTATAAATAAAGAATAATAAAATAATAATGCTGCCTGCATTCACTGTATCCCTGTATAATGCTGCCTGCATTCACTGTATCCCTGTATAATGCTGCCTGCATTCACTGTATCCCTGTATAATGCTGCCTGCATTCACTGTATCCCTGTATAATGCTGCCTGCATTCACTGTATCCCTGTATAATGCTGCCTGCATACACTGTATCCCTGTATAATGCTGCATGCATTCGCTATATCCCTGTATAATGCTGCCTGCATACACTGTATCCCTGTATAATGCTGCCTGCATACACTGTATCCCTGTATAATGCTGCCTGCATTCACACTGTATCCCTGTATAATGCTGCCTGCATAGACTGTATCCCTGTATAATGCTGCCTGCATTCACTGTATCTCTGTATAATGCTGCCTGCATACACTGTATCCCTGTATAAAACTGCCTGCATTCACTGTATCCCTGTATAATGCTGCCTGAATACACACTGTATCCCTGTATAATGCTGCCTGAATACACACTGTATCCCTGTATAATGCTGCCTGCATTTGCTGTATCCCTGTATAATGCTGCCTGCATTTGCTGTATCCCTGTATAATGCTGCCTGCATTCACTGTATCCCTGTATAATGCTGCCTGCATTCACACTGTATCCCTGTATAAAGCTGCCTGCATTCACCGTATCCCTGTATAATACTGCCTGCATTCACTGTATCCCTGTATAATGCTGCCTGCATTCACTGTATCTCTGTATAATGCTGCCTGCATTCACTGTATCCCTGTATAATACTGCCTGCATTCACTGTATCCCTGTATAATGCTGCCTGCATTCACTGTATCTCTGTATAATGCTGCCTGCATTCACTGTATCCCTGTATAATGCTGCCTGCATTCACTGTATCCCTGTATAATACTGCCTGCATTCACTGTATCTCTGTATAATGCTGCCTGCATTCACTGTATCCCTGTATAATACTGCCTGCATTCACTGTATCTCTGTATAATGCTGCCTGCATTCGCTGTATCCCTGTATAATACTGCCTGCATTCACTGTATCTCTGTATAATGCTGCCTGCATTCACTGTATCCCTGTATAATGCTGCCTGCATTCACTGTATCTCTGTATAATGCTGCCTGCATTCACTGTATCCCTGTATAAAGCTGCCTGCATACACTGTATCTCTGTATAATGCTGCCTGCATTCGCTATATCCCTGTATAATGCTGCCTGCATTCACTGTATCCCTGTATAATGCTGCCTGCATTCACTGTATCCCTGTATAATGCTGCCTGCATTCACTGTATCCCTGTATAGTGCTGCCTGCATTCACTGTATCTCTGTATAATGCTGCTTGCATTCGCTGTATCCCTGTATAATGATGCCTACATTCAATGTATCCCTGTATAATGCTGCCTGCATTTGCTGTATCCCTGTATAATGATGCCTGCATTCACTGTATCCCTGTATAATACTGCCTGCATTCACTGTATCTCTGTATAATGCTGCCGGCATTCACTGTATCCCTGTATAATACTGCCTGCATTCGCTGTATCCCTGTATAATGCTGCCTGCATACACTGTATCCCTGTATAATGCTGCCTGCATTCACTGTATCCCTGTATAATGCTGCCTACATTCAATGTATCCCTGTATAATGCTGCCTGCATTCGCTGTATCCCTGTATAATGCTGCCTGCATTCACTGTATCCCTGTATAATACTGCCTGCATTCGCTGTATCCCTGTATAATGCTGCCTGCATTCACTGTATCCCTGTATAATGCTGCCTGCATTCACTGTATCCCTGTATAATGCTGCCTGCATTCACTGTATCCCTGTATAATACTGCCTGCATTCGCTGTATCCCTGTATAATGCTGCCTGCATTCACTGTATCCCTGTATAATGCTGCCTGCATTCGCTGTATCCCTGTATAATGCTGCCTGCATTTGCTGTATCCCTGTATAATGATGCCTGCATTCACTGTATCCCTGTATAATACTGCCTGCATTCACTGTATCTCTGTATAATGCTGCCTGCATTCACTGTATCCCTGTATAATACTGCCTGCATTCACTGTATCTCTGTATAATGCTGCCGGCATTCACTGTATCCCTGTATAAAGCTGCCTGCATACACTGTATCTCTGTATAAAGCTGCCTGCATTCACCGGTTCAGTAGGGTGTGCAGCCCGGTTCAGTAGGGTGTGCAGCCCAGTTCAGTAGGGTGTGCAGCCCGGTTCAGTAGGGTGTGCAGCCGGTTCAGTAGGGTGTGCAGCCGGTTCAGTAGGGTGTGCAGCCCGGTTCAGTAGGGTGTGCAGCCGGTTCAGTAGGGTGTGCAGCCTGGTTCAGTAGGGTGTGCAGCCGGTTCAGTAGGGTGTGCAGCCCGGTTCAGTAGGGTGTGCAGCCGGTTCAGTAGGGTGTGCAGCCGGTTCAGTAGGGTGTGCAGCCGGTTCAGTAGGGTGTGCAGCCGGTTCAGTAGGGTGTGCAGCCGGTTCAGTAGGGTGTGCCGCCCGGTTCAGTAGGGTGTGCAGCCCGGTTCAGTAGGGTGTGCAGCCACGGAACATTTATTAATTACATGTTTAATACAGTTTTTTTATTTTGATAATAACAATGTTTGTTCGATGATAAAGTTAATATTAATCATATTTTTCAGGAACCAGACAAGGAAGAGCCAAAATATCCAAAATATCAATGTGTGGGGGTCAAAGGTGAAGATCTCACCCAACATTAGGGTGTGGGGGTGGGCATACCAGACACACCCTGTGCACACACCTAAGCAGTGGCGTAGCGTGGGGGGCCTCGGGGGCGGTTGCCCCGGGCGCAAATTTCTTAGGGGCGCAAAATTTCAAAAGAAGTTTGAACCACTAATATTTTCCAGCAGGGATCAGCAAGGTGTTCGCTTACGGACCCTGGTGTTCGCGAGAGGCCCGTGCACAGCTAGCCGCCTCTATTGCAGTGACTTAGCACTCAGCGTCCGGAAGGGACGACCAGGAGAGAAAATTCTGGTCCGGTCCTGACTCCTCCTTAATGCTGATTTGAGTCACGTGAAGCAGCGCAGCATTATTCGACAGAACACCCTGTACCACGTTTGTCAGCCCCCCTTGAAGCCCTGTGCCAGTCCCCCACTGCTGGCAGCCCTGCAGCTACTGAACAGAAAGGAGGGAGGGAGGGAGGCACCTGCCCTGCAACATATTTAAAATCCGGTCCCCGCTAAGCCCCCTGGACAGCTGCCCCCCCGGTCCACCAGCAACTCCATACAGGTAGGCAACACTGTGTGACACCAGAGCAGCGTGGCCAACACACAGTGAGGGGCAACTGGGGGTACAGGGAGAGGGTGACTGGAGGTTAAGGGATAGAATGACTGGGGTACTTGGATAGAGAGAGAGTGACTGAGGTACTGGGAGAAAGTGGGGGTACTGGGAGAAAGTGGGGGTACTTGGAGAGAGAGTGACTGGGGGTACTGGGAGAGAGTGTCTGGGGTGCTGAGAGAGAGAGTGACTTGGGGCATTGGGAGAGAGTGAATGGGGGTAATGGGTGAGAGTGACTGGTGGTACTTGGAGGGAGAGAGTGACTGGGGGTACTGGGAGAGTAGAACTATGCTAGTGTATACTGGGACAGGGTGACTGGTAGCAGTGGTGTAGCGTGGGGGTGTGTTGCATTTTTTTATTCTGTCAGTATTTTGTTAATATACAATACATGTGCTTGTGGGGTAACGGGGGATCAATACTCCACTGGTGGAAGGGAATCAGGGTGTGTTACCGTGTCCACAGGTTGGGGGGGCGCACAATTCTTGCCTTGCCCCGGGTGCCGACAACTCTCGCTACGCCACTGCACCTAAGCCTCCGGTACATTGACTGTCCGATGCGCCTGAACGTTACGGCATCGCAGCTGGTTTGCGGCCCCCCAAGGCGAGAGCGGGTGAGGGGGCTCAGCCACTTTGAATATTCAGTTAACTGGATGGTGGGAGTGAAGGGGTTAATGTAACAAGCAGTGTCCTATCTGTCATCTCTCTAACCTCAATACCTACTTATATCCGGCTTCGTAATGAACGTCCTTTAGTTAAATCCGTCACTGACCGTGAAAGTCAATATTTCCCCAGATAAAAGGAGATGAAATCAGGAGGAAGGCGAGTGCGGGGGCCGCGGGAGCCACAGCATATAAACCCCTCTACTGGGAGAGTGCGGACACAGGAAACGTACCGCGACGTCACAGGTACCTACATACTATACACAGACAGACAGAGATTTATTGTGCTGCCTGCATAGACTGTATCCCTGTATAATGCTGCCTGCATTCACTGTATCCCTGTATAATGCTGCCTGCATAGACTGTATCCCTGTATAATGCTGCCTGCATTCACTGTATCCCTGTATAATGCTGCCTGCATAGACTGTATCCCTGTATAGTGCTGCCTGCATACACTGTATCCCTGTATAAAGCTGCCTGCATTCACTGTATCCCTGTATAATGCTGCCTACATTCACTGTATCCCTGTATGATGCTGCCTGCATTCACTGTATCCCTGTATAATGCTGCCTGCATTCAATGTATCCCTGTATAATGCTGCCTGCATACACTGTATCCCTGTATAATGCTACCTGCATTCACTGTATTCCTATATAATGCTGCCTGCATACACTGTATCCCTGTATAAAACTGCCTGCATACACTGTATCCCTGTATAATGCTGCCTGCAAACACTGTATCCCTGTATAATGCTGCCTGCATTCACTGTATCCCTGTATAATGCTGCCTGCATTCACTGTATCCCTGTATAATGCTGCCTGCATTCACCATGAGTCTTGTCTGCAGATAGGGATTAAATAGAACTGCTTTAATCAGGGACAGACACACACATATATTTATACAGTCACACATGGGTCATTTACATATACAAAACTTCCCCTAGAAACCGCTGGGGGACCCAACCAGATCGAAACAGACAATGGGACACATTAGCTTTTTAGGTAGACAGTTAAACACATTTCTAAACGAGGCAGGACAATGGTAACCAGAATGATAAACAAGATACAGCAGATTTACAACCTATTCAAACAGAAACAGATAAACACATTCCGGAGACAGGGTAGACTGGTACTCTAATCCTTTCAATAGATAACAGATAGACAATGTCACGGGATGGCCCAGCACCCTCAGCCAGGGGCGGTGCAGTGACAGTGGGGACATGGACACTCGGGTGTGGTGGCACGCACCTTGTTTTCGTTATTTTATTTAGATGTGACATTGTGTGGTGTGGTGTAATAAAGTGTTCCCCGTTGATTATGGTGTGATGTATTTTTCCCTTTGTTTGCCTTGCTCGCCGCCATTTTCCGATTCTTGTGGCGCAGTTGGAATTTCGATTCGGAAAATGGCCGATCCGAACCATCCGGTTCGGATCGCAAAATGGCCGATTCGGACCATCCGGTCCGAATTGGCGACTCCCTGAAGGATGGTGGCCAATGGGTCCCGGGAGGGCGGGCAAGGAGTCCCATTGTATTCTAATTATATTGAGAAGTAATAAAAGTCTGTAATGTAAACAATAAAGGCAGTTCCTGCAGTACATTCAGCTGTGTCTGGTGTGGCTTGATTCTCCGCCGTATCTCGGATCTGAGTGTCCCCCGAGGCCTCAGAGTACGGTGCCCCATCCGATCCGAATCGAGCGCGCTGACCCTGCATCGAGCATCAGGGCAGCGGCGCTACATCAGAAGATTCGATCGGGGAACTTCGGAGATCCGATCCGAATCGAGCGCGCTGACCCTGCATCGAGGATCAGGGCAGCGGCGCTCCATCAGAAGATTCGATCGGAACCAACACAGCGATCCGAACTGAACGGCCCCGCCGGGAGCCGCGCATCGGCCGTAGCGGTAAGACTCGTCCTTTCACTTGGTCCCGCCAGATCCGAAGCGCCCTTCCCTACCGATCCGAAGCCCTCCAGTTCCGAACCGACCCTTCATCCCTTCCCGACCCGAAACATCGCCGCTCAAGATCCGAAGAAACCTCCGCCCCCGGATCGGAAACGTTTCCCACTTAAGAACCGAAACGTTTCCCCATAAGATCCGAATCTTCCTCCGCAGCTGTTAGGGCTGATTCCCGCAGGCGTCCCACATCCGCCAGGTCAAGAAACCAGTTGCTCGGGACGCTGAGTGCTACATGGCTCAGTGGTCGGACTGGTTTCAGGCAGGGGTCCCCGCCACCGCCCGCTAACCCTACCCTAGGGTCACGCCAGGCCGCACGAGACGCCGAGTGGGCGCCACTCGGTAGTCGGGCCAGCGGTAAGCGACGGGGTCACGCAGATTGAGCACACCCGCAGGCGGAACAACATCTCCATTCCGTCATAGACAATAGCATTCTTGTAATGAACTAATATTGATTATGGGGCCTGCACCCTACAAATATGCCTCCATGCACCCCAAGTCCAAAGTGACGTATGCACATGTCTGATCACTTGGCTCCTCTATTCCTCTCAGTTCCATGATGCTGTCCTTCGTGTGTCTCCTCTTCGCTGCTGGCGTTTTCGTTGTGGGGGCTGAGGTCTGCACAGCTCCAATAGGAGGTAAGTGCGCTCCAATATTATACAGTGAGATGCACAACACAACATTAACAGCAGTCACAATCACTGGGCATGTCCTGAGCCCCCGCCTGACATGTCCTCCACCCTACCAGACACGTCCTGAGCCCCACCAGACACTTCCTGAGCCCCCGCCAGGCACATCCTGAGCCTCCGCCAGACACATCCTGAGCCCCCGCCAGACACGTCCTGAGCCCCCGCCAGACACGTCCTGAGCCCCCGCCAGACACATCCTGAGCTCCGCTAGACACATCCTGAGTCCCCGCCAGACACTTCCTGAGTCCCCGCCAGACACATCCTGAGCCCCGCTAGACACATCCTGAGCCCCCGCCAGACACGTCCAGAGCCCCCGCCAGACACATCCTGAGCCCCCGCCAGACACGTCCTGAGCCCCGCCAGACACGTCCTGAGCCCCCGCCAGACACATCCTGAGCCCCGCCAGACACATCCTGAGCCCCGCTAGACACATCCTGAGCCCCCGCCAGACACGTCCTGAGCCCCCGCCAGACACATCCTGAGCCCCCGCCAGACACGTCCTGAGCCCCCGCCAGACACATCCTGAGCCCCCGCCAGACACGTCCTGAGCCCCCGCCAGACACGTCCTGAGCCCCCGCCAGACACTTCCTGAGTCCCTGCCAGACACGTCCTGAGCCCCGCCAGACACGTCCTGAGCCCCGCTAGACACTTCCTGAGCCCCCGCCAGACACGTCCTGAGCCCCCGCCAGACACGTCCTGAGCCCCGCCAGACACTTCCTGAGTCCCCGCCAGACACATCCTGAGTCCCCGCCAGACACGTCCTGAGCCCCCGCCAGACACGTCCTGAGCCCCCGCCAGACACGTCCTGAGCCCCGCCAGACACGTCCTGAGCCCCCGCCAGACACGTCCTGAGCCCCCGCCAGACACGTCCTGAGCCCCCGCCAGACACGTCCTGAGCCCCCGCCAGACACGTCCTGAGCCCCGCCAGACACGTCCTGAGCCCCGCCAGACACTTCCTGAGCCCCCGCCAGACACATCCTGAGTCCCCGCCAGACACGTCCTGAGCCCCCGCCAGACACGTCCTGAGCCCCGCCAGACACGTCCTGAGCCCCGCCAGACACGTCCTGAGCCCCGCCAGACACGTCCTGAGCCCCCCCCAGACACGTCCTGAGCCCCGCCAGACACGTCCTGAGCCCCCGCCAGACACTTCCTGAGCCCCCGCCAGACACATCCTGAGTCCCCGCCAGACACGTCCTGAGCCCCCGCCAGACTCGTCCTGAGCCCCCGCCAGACACGTCCTGAGCCCCGCCAGACACGTCCTGAGCCCCCGCCAGACACGTCCTGAGCCCCCGCCAGACACGTCCTGAGCCCCGCCAGACACGTCCAGAGCCCCCGCCAGACACGTCCTGAGCCTCCGCCAGACACGTCCTGAGCCTCGCCAGACACATCCTGAGCCCCGCCAGACACATCCTGAGCCCCCACCAGACACGTCCTGAGCCTCCGCCAGACACGTCCTGAGCCTCCGCCAGACACATCCTGAGTCCCGCCAGACACGTCCTGAGCTCCCACCAGATACGTCCTGAGCCCCCACCAGACACGTCCTGAACCCCGCCAGACACGTCCTGAGTCTCCACTAGATACGTCGTGAGCCTCTACCAGATACGTCCTGAGCCTCCACCAGATACGTTCTGAGCCCCCACCAGACATGTCCTAAACCCCCGCCAGACACCTCCTGAGCTCCTGCCTGACATGTCCTGAACCCCCACCAGACACGTCCTGAACCCCCCACCATACACGTCCTAAGCTCCCCCTAGACACATCCTGAGCATCTGCCAGACAGTCCGGAGCTTCCACTAGACACGTCCTCAGCCAAACACAAGAGTATATGATGATACCTCAGCCAGGTTAGCCCCCCCTTATCAAAATTTTTGAACAAAACTCATGCAGTCGGTTGGATCTTTGTGAGATCAGGTTGGATCTTTGTGAGATCAGGTTGGATCTTTGATAGATCAGGTTGGATCTTTGCGAGATCAGGTTGGATCTTTGTGAGATCAGGTTGGATCTTTGTCAGATCAGGTTGGATCTTTGTGAGATCAGGTTGGATCTTTGATAGATCAGATTGGATCTTTGTCAGATCAGGTTGGATCTTTGATAGATCAGGTTGGATCTTTGATAGATCAGGTTGGATCTTTGTGAGATCAGGTTG
The DNA here is from genome assembly GCA_009667805.1 of Leptobrachium leishanense. Lineage (NCBI taxonomy): Eukaryota > Metazoa > Chordata > Amphibia > Anura > Megophryidae > Leptobrachium > Leptobrachium leishanense. Next base: position 3,633,497 of record CM019067.1, on the reverse strand, counting down.
GATCTTTGTGAGATCAGGTTGGATCTTTGTCAGATCAGGTTGGATCTTTGATAGATCAGGTTGGATCTTTGTCAGATCAGGTTGGATCTTTGTCAGATCAGGTTGGATCTTTGTCAGATCAGGTTGGATCTTTGATAGATCAGGTTGGATCTTTGTCAGATCAGGTTGGATCTTTAATAGATCAGGTTGGATCTTTGTCAGATCAGGTTGGATCTTTGATAGATCAGGTTGGATCTTTGTCAGATCAGGTTGAATCTTTGTCAGATCAGGTTGGATCTTTGTTAGATCAGGTTGGGTCTTTGTCAGATCAGGTTGGATCTTTGTCAGATCAGGTTGGATCTTTGTTAGATCAGGTTGGGTCTTTGTCAGATCAGGTTGGATCTTTGACCTGTAAACATGTAACACAGTGACTATATACAGAATGCACCTGTAAACATGTAACACAGTGACTATATACAGAATGCGCCTGTAAACATGTAACACAGTGACTATATACAGAATGTGCCTGTAAACATGTAACACAGTGACTATATACAGAATGCACCTGTAAACATGTAACACAGTGACTATATACAGAATGTACCTGTAAACATGTAACGTAGTGACTATATACAGAACGCACCTGTAAACATGTAACACGGGGACTATATACAGAATGCGCCTGTAAACATGTAACACAGTGACTATATACAGAATGTGCCTGTAAACACGTAACATAGTGACTATATAGAGAATGCGCCTGTAAACATGTAACACAGTGACTATATACAGAATGCACCTGTAAACACGTAACATAGTGACTATATACAGAATGCACCTGTAAACATGTAACACAGTGACTATATACAGAATGTGCCTGTAAACATGTAACACAGTGACTATATACAGAATGCACCTGTAAACATGTAACAGTGAATATATACAGAATGCACCTGTAAACATGTAACACAGTGACTATATACAGAATGCACCTGTAAACATGTAACAGAGTGACTATATACAGAATGCACCTGTAAACATGTAACAGAGTGACTATATACAGAATGCGCCTGTAAACATGTAACACAGTGACTATATACAGAATGCGCCTGTAAACATGTAACACAGTGACTATATACAGAATGCGCCTGTAAACATGTAACAGAGTGACTATATACAGAATGCACCTATAAACATGTAAAGTAGTGACTATATACAGAATGCACCTGTAAACATGTAACACGGGGACTATATACAGAATGCACCTGTAAACATGTAACACAGTGACTATATACAGAATGCGCCTGTAAACATGTAACATAGTGACTATATACAGAATGCGCCTGTAAACATGTAACACAGTGACTATATACAGAATGCGCCTGTAAACATGTAACAGAGTGACTATATACAGAATGCACCTATAAACATGTAAAGTAGTGACTATATACAGAATGCACCTGTAAACATGTAACACGGGGACTATATACAGAATGCACCTGTAAACATGTAACACAGTGACTATATACAGAATGCGCCTGTAAATATGTAACACAGTGACTATATACAGAATGCGCCTGTAAACATGTAACATAGTGACTATATACAGAATGCGCCTGTAAACATGTAACACAGTGACTATATACAGAATGCACCTGTAAACACGTAACATAGTGACTATATACAGAATGCACCTGTAAACATGTAACACAGTGACTATATACAGAATGTGCCTGTAAACATGTAACACAGTGACTATATACAGAATGCACCTGTAAACATGTAACAGTGAATATATACAGAATGCACCTGTAAACATGTAACACAGTGACTATATACAGAATGCACCTGTAAACATGTAACAGAGTGACTATATACAGAATGCACCTGTAAACATGTAACAGAGTGACTATATACAGAATGCGCCTGTAAACATGTAACACAGTGACTATATACAGAATGCACCTGTAAACATGTAACACAGTGACTATATACAGAATGCGCCTGTAAACATGTAACAGAGTGACTATATACAGAATGCACCTATAAACATGTAACACGGGGACTATATACAGAATGCACCTGTAAACATGTAACACAGTGACTATATACAGAATGCGCCTGTAAACATGTAAGAGTGACTATATACAGAATGCACCTATAAACATGTAAAGTAGTGACTATATACAGAATGCACCTGTAAACATGTAACACGGGGACTATATACAGAATGCACCTGTAAACATGTAACACAGTGACTATATACAGAATGCGCCTGTAAACATGTAACACAGTGACTATATACAGAATGCGCCTGTAAACACGTAACATAGTGACTATATACAGAATGCACCTGTAAACATGTAACACAGTGACTATATACAGAATGTGCCTGTAAACATGTAACACAGTGACTATATACAGAATGCACCTGTAACATGTAACAGTGAATATATACAGAATGCACCTGTAAACATGTACACAGTGACTATATACAGAATGCACCTGTAACATGTAACAGAGTGACTATATACAGAATGCACCTGTAAACATGTAACAGAGTGACTATATACAGAATGCGCCTGTAAACATGTAACACAGTGACTATATACAGAATGCACCTGTAAACATGTAACACAGTGACTATATACAGAATGCGCCTGTAAACATGTAACAGAGTGACTATATACAGAATGCACCTATAAACATGTAACACGGGGACTATATACAGAATGCACCTGTAAACATGTAACACAGTGACTATATACAGAATGCGCCTGTAAACATGTAACACAGTGACTATATACAGAATGCACCTGTAAACATGTAACAGTGAATATATACAGAATGCACCTGTAAACATGTAACAGTGACTATATACAGAATGCACCTGTAAACATGTAACAGTGACTATATACAGAATGCACCTGTAAACATGTAACACAGTGACTAAATACAGAATACACCTGTAAACATGTAACACAGTGACTATATACAGAATGCGCCTGTAAACATGTAACACAGTGACTATATACAGAATGCACCTGTAAACATGTAACACAGTGACTATATACAGAATGCACCTGTAAACATGTAACACAGTGACTATATACAGAATGCACCTGTAAACATGTAACATAGTGACTATATACAGAATGCGCCTGTAAACATGTAACACAGTGACTATATACAGAATGCGCCTGTAAACATGTAACACAGTCAGGGTTATCCAAAGAGATCCGAATTGCTTGAGAAAGGTAACCGAACGCTGAAAATCAGCGTTCGGTTGCATTTCCTGACCATTCGGCTATCCAGAGAGCAGGCAATTCGCCAAATCCTGGCGAATTGCCTGCACATACGGTGCCTGTTCGGTCCCTGTTCGAGGGCAGTGAAATCCCCATAAAAGAGCAAAGCTTCGGCTATTCAGAGAACACAAACCAGCAGTGAAAGGTTCCCCTAATGCCCTGCCATTCGGTGGTTTAATTCGGCAAATTTATTCAGGAGAATCCCATAGGCTTCAATGTTAAAAATATTCCCGTTTTAATTCAATATCTAATAAACCGTTTATTATAAAATTCTGCAGCAAAAAGTCTCTTTATTTATAGATTTTTTAGGATACTTTAAGCATTTTTCTGATTTTTTTTTTTTTTTTAAAAGTCCGATTTTTTTTTATTTTTTTTTTCAGTTTACTTCTTTTTTCTGTAACAGCCCTCTTTATTATCATTCCCTGGACCTCCTGTGAAAATTTCAGACATTTTCGCTCAGTAGTTTCTTTGCAAACAGCGTTTCTTTTTCCCAGATTCATACAAATGGTTTTGCTAATTTATTCACTGCCTCCTCTACGTCACAGCTGCTTCGGCTCTGTGTGATTCGGCTCCTGTTCGGCTCCTGTTCGGCTTTTTCGAAGGTTAATCCAGATGTTTTTGCTTGTTTTCAGCGTGCATTCGGTTAGTTTTCATCAGGTTTGCGGCAGCTTTTCCCTGCAATTCGGGGACCCTGTGCTGTTTGCTGAATACACCGCAGGGTCACCGAAATGCAATCGGCAAAAGGAACCGAATTGAAGAGAACGAAAAGTCACCGAACGTGCGGTGACTTTTCGAATCTCTTTGGATAACCCTGAGTGACTACAGTTGTGTTCAAAATGATTCAACCCCCACTGAAATAGTCAGGGTTATCCAAAGAGATTCGAAAAGTCACCGCACGTTCGGTGACTTTTCGTTCTCTTCAATTCGGTTCCTTTTGCCGATTGCATTTCGGTGACCCTGCGGTGTATTCAGCAAACAGCACAGGGTCCCCGAATTGCAGGGAAAAGCTGCCGCAAACCTGATGAAAACTAACCGAATGCACGCTGAAACCAAGCAAAAACATCTGGATTAACCTTCGAAAAAGCCGAACAGGAGCCGAACAGGAGCCGAATCACACAGAGCCGAAGCAGCTGTGACGTAGAGGAGGCAGTGAATAAATTAGCAAAACCATTTGTATGAATCTGGGAAAATGAAACGCTGTTTGCAAAGAAACTACTGAGCGAAAATGTCTGAAATTTTCACAGGAGGTCCAGGGAATGATAATAAAGAGGGCTGTTACAAAAAAAATAAGTAAACTGAAAAAAAAAATAAAAAAAATCGGACTTTTAAATTTTTTTTAAAAAATTCAGAAAAATGCTTAAAGTATCCTAAAAAATCTATAAATAAAGAGACTTTTTGCTGCAGAATTTTATAATGAACGGTTTATTAGATATTGAATTAAAAGGGAATATTTTTAACATTGAAGTCTATGGGATTCTCCTGAATAAATTTGCCGAATTAAACCACCGAATGGCAGGGCATTAGGGGAACCTTTCACTGCTGGTTTGTGTTCTCTGAATAGCCGAAGCAGTGCTTTTTCATGGGGATTTCACTGACCTCGAACAGGGACCGAACAGGCACCGTATGTTCAGGCAATTCGACAGGATTTGGCGAATTGCCTGCTCTCTGGATAGCCGAATGGCCAGGAAAGGTAACCGAACGCTGATTTTCAGCGTTCGGTTACCTTTCTCAAGCAATTCGAATCTCTTTGGATAACCCTGTGAGTGTTTTGGCCAGTTTGACATTGATTTTGATCATTCAGTCATCTTGCTTACAATTAAATCAAAGAGGCACGTGTAGGTCAGACAAATATAACATAACATTTATAATGAAATAAGTACAAATGTCTTTTCTGTGCTCACATCATTATCAGTTTTATTCAACCCCCAAGTGACATTCAATCTTAGTACTTAGTACAACATCCTTTTACAGTTATAACAGCTTTTAAACGTGAAGCATAGCTTGACACAAGTGTCTTGCAGCCATCTACGGGTATCTTCGCCCATTCGTCATGGGCAAAAGCCTCCAGTTCAGTCACATTCTTAGGCTTGCGCACTGCAACTGCTTTCTTTAAGTCCCACCAGAGGTTCTCAATGGGATTTAAGTCAGGTGACTGCGATGGCCACTCCAAAATGTTCCAGCCTTTAATCTGCAACCATGATCTAGTGGACTTGGAGGTATGCTTGGGATCATTGTCCTGTTGAAAGGTCCAACGTCTCCCAAGCCTCAGGTTTGTGACGGACTGCTTACATTGTCATCCAATATCTCCTGGTACTGAAGAGAATTCATGGTACCTTGCACACGCTGAAGCTTCCCTGTACCTGCAGAAGCAAAACAGCCCCAAAGCATGATTTACCCCCCGCCATGCTTCACAGTAGGCAAGGTGTTCTTTTCTTCATAGGCCTTGTTCTTCCTCCTCCAAACATAGCATTGACCCATGGGCCCAAACAGTTCTAATTTTGTTTCATCAGTCCACAGAACACTATCCCAAAACTTCTGTGGTTTGTCCACATGACTTTTGGCATACTGCAGTCGACTCTTCTTATTCTTTGGAGACAGCAAGGGGGTGCGCCTGGGAGTTCTGGCATGGAGGCCTTCATTACGCAGTGTGCGCCGTATTGTCTGAGCTGAAACTTCAGTACCCACATCTGACAAATCTTTTCTCAGTTCCTCAGCAGTCACACGGGGACTTTTCTCCACTCTACGCTTCAGGTAGCGCACAGCAGTCGAAGTCAGCATCTTCTTTCTGCCACGACCAGGTAGCGTTTCAACAGTGCCCTTTGCCTTGAATTTGCGAATGATGCTTCCTATGGTCTCTCTTGGTATGTTTAACATCTTTGCAATCTTCTTATAGCCATTGCCCTTCCTGTGAAGAGTAATCACCTCTTCTCTTGTCTTCCTGGACCATTCTCTTGACTTCACCTTGTTTGTAACCACACCAGTAAATGTCTAGAAGGAGCTGAGTATCACAGTCATTTTAAAGCTGCCTAATTGGTGCTTATTATGCTTTATTGCTGCTCCGTGACATCCACAGGTGTTTTCAATACCTGATTGAAAACACTTGAATGAACCTCTGTTCTTCAGAGTGGTAGTCTTTAAGGGGTTGAATAATTGTGTCAAAGAAGAATTCACAAAAGAAACATTTACTACTGTATTACAAAACCAATTGATGTCATTTTAGTTGCATATGATTCTTTAAAAAGTCCTTGTAGGATTTCATTCTGAATACAATTACAAATGTCACTAAATTCCCTAAAACCCTTTACAGCATTGGGGGTTGAATAATTTTGAACACAACTGTATATACAGAATGCACCTGTAAACATGTAACAGTGACTATATACAGAATGCACCTGTAAACATGTAACACAGTGACTATATACAGAATTCACATGTAAACATGTAACATAGTGACTATATACAGAATGCGCCTGTAAACATGTAACATAGCGACTATATACAGAATGCACCTGTAAACATGTAACATAGTGACTATATACATAATGCGCCTGTAAACATGAAACATAGTGACTATATACAGAATGCACCTGTAAACATGTAACATAGTGACTATATACAGAATGCACCGGTAAACATGTAACGTAGTGACTATATACAGAATGCACCTGTAAACATGTAACACGGGGACTATATACAGAATGCGCCTGTAAACATGTAACACAGTGACTATATACAGAATGCGCCTGTAAACATGTAACATAGTGACTATATACAGAATACACCTGTAAACATGTAACATAGTGACTATATACAAAATGCACCTGTAAACATGTAACACAGTGACTATATACAGAATGCGCCTGTAAACATGTAGCACAGTGACTATATACAGAATGCGCCTGTAAACATGTAACATAGTGACTATATACAGAATGCACCTGTAAACATGTAACAGTGACTATATACAGAATGCACCTGTAAACATGTAACATAGTGACTATATACAGAATGCACCTGTAAACATGTAACAGTGACTATATACAGAATGCACCTGTAAACATGTAACACAGTGACTATATACAGAATGCACCTGTAAACATGTAACAGTGACTATATACAGAATGCACCTGTAAACATGTAACACAGTGACTATATACAGAATGCACCTGTAAACATGTAACACAGTGACTATATATAGAATGCGCCTGTAAACATGTAACACAGTGACTATATACAGAATGCGCCTGTAAACATGTAACATAGTGACTATATACAGAATGCACCTGTAAACATGTAACACAGTGACTATATACAGAATGCGCCTGTAAACATGTAGCACAGTGACTATATACAGAATGCACCTGTAAACATGTAACGTAGTGACTATATACAGAATGCACCTGTAAACATGTAACACAGTGACTATATACAGAATGCGCCTGTAAACATATAACATAGTGACTATATACAGAATGCACCTGTAAACAGGTAACACAGTGACTATATACAGAATGCACCTGTAAACATGTAACACAGTGACTATATACAGAATGCGCCTGTAAACATGAAACACAGTGACTATATACAGAATGCGCCTGTAAACATGTAGCACAGTGACTATATACAGAATGCACCTGTAAACATGTAACGTAGTGACTATATACAGAATGCACCTGTAAACATGTAACACAGGGACTATATACAGAATGCACCTGTAAACATGTAACACGGTGACTATATACAGAATTCGCCTGGAAACATGTAACAGTGACTATATACAGAATGCGCCTGTAAACATGTAACACAGTGACTATATACAGAATGCACCTGTAAACATGTAACGTAGTGACTATATACAGAATGCACCTGTAAACATGTAACACGGGGACTATATACAGAATGCGCCTGTAAACATGTAACACAGTGACTATATACAGAATGCACCTGGAAACATGTAACAGTGACTATATACAGAATGCGCCTGTAAACATGTAACACAGTGACTATATACAGAATGCGCCTGTAAACATGTAACATAGTGACTATATACAGAATGCACCTGTAAACATGTAGCACAGTGACTGTATACAGAATGCGCCTGTAAACATGTAACACAGTGACTATATACATAATGCACCTGTAAACATGTAACAGTGACTATATACAGAATGCACCTGTAAACATGTAACACAGTGACTATATACAGTATGCACCTGTAAACATGTAACACAGGGACTATATACAGAATGCGCCTGTAAACATGTAACACGGTGACTATATACAGAATTCGCCTGGAAACATGTAACAGTGACTATATACAGAATGCGCCTGTAAACATGTAACACGGTGACTATATACAGAATTCGCCTGTAAACATGTAACAGTGACTATATACAGAATGCGCCTGTAAACATGTAACACAGTGACTATATACATAATGCACCTGTAAACATGTAACAGTGACTATATACAGAATGCACCTGTAAACATGTAACACAGTGACTATATACAGAATGCACCTGTAAACATGTAACCTAGTGACTATATACAGTATGCACCTGTAAACATGTAACACAGGGACTATATACAGAATGCGCCTCTAAACATGTAACACGGTGACTATATACAGAATTCGCCTGGAAACATGTAACAGTGACTATATACAGAATGCGCCTGTAAACATGTAACACGGTGACTATATACAGAATTCGCCTGTAAACATGTAACAGTGACTATATACAGAATGCGCCTGTAAACATGTAACACAGTGACTATATACAGAATGCGCCTGTAAACATGTAGCACAGTGACTATATACAGAATGCACCTGTAAACATGTAACATAGTGACTATATACAGAATGCACCTGTAAACATGTAACACAGTGACTATATACAGAATGCGCCTGTAAACATGTAACAGTGACTATATACAGAATGCACCTGTAAACATGTAACATAGTGACTATATACAGAATGCGCCTGTAAACATGTAACAGTGACTATATACAGAATGCACCTGTAAACATGTAACACAGTGACTATATACAGAATGCACCTGTAAACATGTAACAGTGACTATATACAGAATGCGCCTGTAAACATGTAACATAGGGACTATATACAGAATGCGCCTGTAAACATGTAACACAGTGACTATATACAGAGTGCACCTGTAAACATGTAACACAGTGACTATATACAGAGTGCACCTGTAAACATGTAACACAGTTACTATATACAGAGTGCACCTGTAAACATGTAACACAGTGACTATATACAGAATGCACCTGTAAACTTGTAACACAGTGACTATATACAGAATGCGCCTGTAAACATGTAACAGTGACTATATACAGAATGCGCCTGTAAACATGTAACACAGTGACTATATACAGAATGCGCCTGTAAACATGTAGCACAGTGACTATATACAGAATGCACCTGTAAACATGTAACATAGTGACTATATACAGAATGCACCTGTAAACATGTAACACAGTGACTATATACAGAATGCGCCTGTAAACATGTAACAGTGACTATATACAGAATGCACCTGTAAACATGTAACATAGTGACTATATACAGAATGCGCCTGTAAACATGTAACAGTGACTATATACAGAATGCACCTGTAAACATGTAACACAGTGACTATATACAGAATGCACCTGTAAACATGTAACAGTGACTATATACAGAATGCGCCTGTAAACATGTAACATAGGGACTATATACAGAATGCGCCTGTAAACATGTAACACAGTGACTATATACAGAATGCACCTGTAAACATGTAACACAGTGACTATATACAGAGTGCACCTGTAAACATGTAACACAGTGATTGTATTTGCTATATATTTATTTTCTGGGTTAATCTGTATATTTGTGTTTTTAATATCTTGTATTTTATTATTTTGTGTTTCTGTAACACTTCAATGTTCTTGAATCCAGGACATACTGAAAACGAGTGAAATCTCAATGTATCCTTCCTGGTAAAATCCTTTATAAATAAATAAATATCCCCACTTATCAGACATGACCAGTAAGGATCTGGGAGTTAAGGCCCAGGCTCTCCTGCTTTGAGACAAATTTATTAAAATCTGGGCATGTTCCTGTTCTGACAAGTCAGAGAGTTTCCACGAAATCATATTATTATTATTATTATTCTTTATTCACAAAGCGCCACCATATTCCGCAGCGCTGTACAATAAGCACAGTACAGACAGGGTTACAATACATTGAACAACATTTGACAAACAGTACAGGAGGAGATGAGGGCCCTATTCCCGTAGGAACTCACAATCTAGGAGGGTTGGGGTTGGAAACAGGAGGAGAGGACTGTAAGGTGAGAGTGATTGATGGTTGCGTCAGTGAGTTGGGGGGGTCGGCTTCCCTAAATAGGAATGTTTTCAGGGAGCGTTTGAAGGAAGAGAAGTTAGGGGAAAGTCTGACAGTACGAGGGAGAGCGTTCCAGAGAGTGGGGGCTGCGCGTGAGAAATCCTGCAGTCTATCATGGGAAGAGGTGATGCGGGGAGAAGCTAGGCGCAGGTCACTGTTTGACCTTAGGGAGCGGGCTGGGGTGTATTTGGTGATTAGTGAGGACAGGTAGTGGGAGCTGAGTTAGTGAGGGTTTTGTAGGTAAGGATAAGGATTTTGAACTTAATTCTGCAGTGGATGGGGAGCCAGTGAAGGGACTCGCAGAGGGGAGCGGCAGAGACAGAGCGGCGGGTGAGGTGAATTAGCCTAGCGGAGGCGTTCAGGATGGATTGTAGGGGGGAGAGGCGGGACAGAGGGAGGCCAGATAAGAGATTATTGCAATAGTCGAGTCGGGAGATTACCAGGGCGTGTATGAGTTGTTTTGTGGTGACAGCGGTAAGAAATGGCCGAATTCTGGAAATATTACGTGCATATGATTATGACGTATTGGGTACCACTATGTTGCATACGCGATTGTTGTCCGCGACCTCAGGACCTGCTTCTGTTATGTAAAAATCTTTTAAAATAAAATGTGGGCATGTATGCCGGAATGTTCTCTGCCCTGGACAAGGTAAGACCTCTACATAAAGGTGTTCTCACATACCTGAGTTTTGGCAGGGCCGGCGGAACTAGGTGCCAATCTGCCGGCTGTGCAGGTTACTCCCGTACCTCCTACCAATATTTCCCAGGGAGCGCTCAGGACTCTGATCCTTCCAACCAGTTCCTCACCTACTGGGTGTTTGATTTTGCTATTGTTGTCAAGATTACCTTGCTTTTGGTTTTTGTGAGGTGTGGGGCGCTTGCGCTATAATTGCTTTGCATGTCTGGTGTGTGTGCTGTGTCAACATTTGTGTTTGGGGCATTTGATTTGTCCCTTTTGCTAATGTTCCTTCTGTGTTCTTTTTTCTTTGTAGCGTCTTGACCTTTTATTCTGTGGAGCTCTTCTGTTTGGTTGGAGATGCTTCCGCTTCATTCCGATGGTCTCGGATCTTCGTTCCTGTTGATGTTTTGTTTTGTTCGTTCGGCTGTTTGAAGGTTAAAAGAGGAGGGGCTGCTCTGTGCATGGCCTCATATGGACTCAATAAGGGGGGTGGCTGGTGGCTACTGGGGTGGAAAAATCCCATGTTGAGGATGGGTTTGTCTGTTTTTTTCTGTTTTCTTCTTGCTGCTGTGTCACGGTTTCTATGTTATAGCCCTGTCCCCCTGCCCTCTGTATTCCTTATGTCATGGTTCCTATTTGTTTCTCTATGCTGCTTTCCCTGGGATGCAGCTCAGGGGTTAAGTGTCTGCTTGTTTAGTTGCTCGTTTAGCTTCTGTTGGTGATATGGGCTGATTACTTCCCTATATAAAGCCTTTGGCCCATATCACAATGCTCTTGCATCTGGTTCACTACAGTCACATAGTTTTGTTCCAGAGAGCTCCCTGCTATTCTGTCTGATTAAGTTCAAGTTTATGTTTATTGTTTACCTTTTTTCTTTGATCTGTCCGTGGTGTCTTTACTTAGCCTAGGTTCCAGTTTATGTCTAGTGTTTTCCATGTTATTAGTTTCAGTGTTTTCTCCTCGTTCTAGTTTCACATTCTGACTGATCTCATGGTTTTAACCCTCTGGCTTGGCTAACGGATTTTCTTCCTGTGTATCTCCACTTCAGGTATAAGGTAAACATTCTGGTTTTGACTTCTGGTTTACTTACTGACAACTCTTTTTGGATATCCTTGACTGTACCTTGTTTGTTTATATGTTTCTGTCTTGAGGTCTGCCCTCCTATCTAGTGAATTCATCTACCGTCCCTAGGTCTCTTGTATATATTCATTCTGGTCTGTGTCCTAGTCGCAGGGCATCTACTTGTTTTGTTGTGTGTCCCTGCTGACCACGGGTTTTGTGATTGAAGTCCTTCCCTGCAAGTTGTGGAGTATAACTGCTTCTGGTATTCTGTGTTCTCCCTAGGACTCTGCACGGCTACTAGGTAACCTTTTTCCTTTAGAGCAGATCCGGCCACTCTAAGGACCGATCTATCAGCATAGGGCTCTTTGGTATAGCCGTGCAGGGGTCCCCAGTTCTTCTGTGTTCATATACATATATATCTATTGTTGTGTAGTGTTCTGCATCTCTGCTTATAGGGGCTTTTCCTATACTTGGGCCTTATTCGGCACATGCTGGGTACCGCCACTGAGACTGAATGTGAAATGCTGTGAGTGAAATTAAAGAAAGAGATAGCAAATACTCACCCTCAGGTCATTATTAAAATCCAAACTTTCCGTCTTAAGGAATAGGAAAATTGGAAAATTATGTGAGATTTAACGTTAAAATCACTTGATCAAACCTGATCTAAGTGTTTGGTGAATTTCTTGTAAGGGGGGGGGCTGATGACGGGTTAGCCCCCCCCCTTACAATAATTGTTAATATTTCTTCATCTATGTGTGATCTAAAACAAACAACAACCAATCCAACCTGATCTATCAAAGATCCAACCGACTGCATGAGTTTTATTCAAAAAATTTGATAAGGGGGGCTAACTCGGGTGAGGTGTGCGACGTACTGACCTCGCAGAGCGAAATACTACTTGTGTGTAGAGAGACAAACACTGCGGGGACAAACATGCAGAGACGCACATTGTGAGCGGAGGAATAGAGAGACGCACATTGTGAGAATTAATAGAGGGAAGCTCACAGTGAGGGGAAGAAATAGAGATGCACATTGTGAGGGGAAGGAATAGAGAGACGCACATAGTGAGGGGAAGGAATAGAGACGAAAATAGTGAGGGGAAGGAATAGAGACGCACATAGTGAGGGGAAGGAATAGAGACGCACATTGTGAGGGGAAGGAATAGAGACGCACATAGTGAGGGGAAGGAATAGAGACGCACATTGTGAGGGGAAGGAATAGAGACGCACATTGTGAGGGGAAGAAATAGAGATGCACATTGTGAGGGGAAGGAATAGAGATGCACATTGTGAGGGGAAGAAATAGAGATGCACATTGTGAGGGGAAGGAATAGAGAGACGCACATAGTGAGGGGAAGGAATAGAGATGCACATAGTGAGGGGAAGGAATAGAGACGCACATAGTGAGGGGAAGGAACAGAGACGCACATTGTGAGGGGAAGGAATAGAGAGGCGCACATTGTGAGGGGAGGAATAGAGAGACGCACATTTATTTATTTATTTATTTATAAAGGATTTTACCAGGAAGGATACATTGAGATTTCTCTCGTTTTCAAGTATGTCCTGGGTTCAAGAACATTGAAGTGTTACAGTTACAGACATATGCACATAGTGAGGGGAAGGAATAGAGACGCACATAGTGAGGGGAAGGAATAGAGAGACGCACATAGTGAGGGGAAGGAATAGAGACGCACATAGTGAGGGGAAGGAATAGAGACGCACATAGTGAGTGGAAGGAATAGAGAGACGCACATAGTGAGTGGAAGGAATAGAGAGACGCACATAGTGAGGGGAAGGAATAGAGACGCACATAGTGAGGGGAAGGAATAGAGAGACGCACATTGTGAGTGGAAGGAATAGAGAGACGCACATTGTGAGGGGAAGGAATAGAGACGCACATAGTGAGGGGAAGGAATAGAGACGCACATAGTGAGGGGAAGGAATAGAGACGCACATAGTGAGGGGAAGGAATAGAGACGCACATAGTGAAGGGAAGGAATAGAGATGCACATAGTGAGGGGAAGGAATAGAGACGCACATAGTGAGGGGAAGGAATAGAGAGACGCACATAGTGAAGGGAAGGAATAGAGACGCACATTGTGAGGGGAAGGAATAGAGAGACGCACATTGTGAGGGGAGGAATAGAGACGCACATTGTGAGGGGAAGGAATAGAGAGACGCACATTGTGAGGGGAGGAATAGAGACGCACATTGTGAGGGGAAGGAATAGAGACGCACATTGTGAGGGGAAGGAATAGAGACGCACATTGTGAGGGGAAGGAATAGAGACGCACATTGTGAGGGGGAGGAATAGAGAGACGCACATTGTGAGGGGGAGGAATAGAGAGACGCACATTGTGAGGGGAAGGAATAGAGAGACGCACATTGTGAGGGGAGGAATAGAGACGCACATAGTGAGGGGAAGGAATAGAGACGCACATAGTGAGGGGAAGGAATAGAGACGCACATAGTGAGGGGAAGGAATAGAGACGCACATAGTGAGGGGAAGGAATAGAGACGCACATTGTGAGGGGAAGGAATAGAGAGACGCACATAGTGAGGGGAAGGAATAGAGACGCACATAGTGAGGGGAAGGAATAGAGAGACGCACATTGTGAGGGGAAGGAATAGAGACGCACATAGTGAAGGGAAGGAATAGAGACGCACATTGTGAGGGGAGGAATAGAGAGACGCACATTGTGAAGGGAAGGAATAGAGAGACGCACATTGTGAGGGGAGGAATAGAGACGCACATTGTGAGGGGAAGGAATAGAGAGACGCACATAGTGAGGGGAAGGAATAGAGAGACGCACATTGTGAGGGGAAGGAATAGAGAGACGCACATTGTGAGGGGAAGGAATAGAGAGACGCACATTGTGAGGGGAGGAATAGAGAGACGCACATTGTGAGGGGAGGAATAGAGACGCACATTGTGAGGGGAAGGAATAGAGAGACGCACATAGTGAGGGGAAGGAATAGAGAGACGCACATTGTATGGGGAAGGAATAGAGAGACGCACATTGTGAGGGGAAGGAATAGAGAGACGCACATTGTGAGGGGAGGAATAGAGACGCACATAGTGAGGGGAAGGAATAGAGACGCACATAGTGAGGGGAAGGAATAGAGAGACGCACATTGTGAGGGGAAGGAATAGAGACGCACATAGTGAGTGGAAGGAATAGAGACGCACATAGTGAAGGGAAGGAATAGAGACGCACATTGTGAGGGGAGGAATAGAGAGACGCACATTGTGAAGGGAAGGAATAGAGAGACGCACATTGTGAGGGGAGGAATAGAGACGCACATTGTGAGGGGAAGGAATAGAGAGACGCACATTGTGAGGGGAGGAATAGAGACGCACATTGTGAGGGGAAGGAATAGAGAGACGCACATAGTGAGGGGAAGGAATAGAGAGACGCACATTGTGAGGGGAAGGAATAGAGACGCACATTGTGATGGGAAGGAATAGACGCACATTGTGAGGGGAGGAATAGAGACGCACATTGTGAGGGGAAGGAATAGAGAGACGCACATTGTGAGGGGAGGAATAGAGACGCACATTGTGAGGGGAAGGAATAGAGAGACGCACATTGTGAGGGGAGGAATAGAGACGCACATTGTGAGGGGAAGGAATAGAGAGACGCACATTGTGAGGGGAAGGAATAGAGAGACGCACATTGTGAGGGGAAGGAATAGAGAGACGCACATTGTGAGGGGAAGGAATAGAGAGACGCACATTGTGAGGGGAGGAATAGAGAGACGCACATTGTGAGGGGAAGGAATAGAGACGCACATTGTGAGGGGAGGAATAGAGAGACGCACATTGAAGGTACAGAGATGAGATAGAAGCACGTCTCCGCTCATACCCCGTCCAAATGTTAAACATGTACTTAAAACACGAAGGGTTAATGTATCTTTCGGGGCTTCTTGGGGTGTTTCCTGCGTCTGAGGACGTTTATCTCAGGGTTAAACATGTCATGTTGAGCGTTTGCTGATCTTTCTCTCTGCAGTTCGGAATTTGGCCAAGTACAGCTCAGTCGACCAGAGCTCTCTGTATGACAGTAAAGGATTTAAGCCGGTTGCCGAACTCGCCATCGATGGGAATGATGACAATCTCTTCAGTCAACGCTCCTGCATGCACACCAGTAAGGATGACCACCCCTGGTGGAAGATGGAGATGGAAGAGTCAGAAAGAATTGGTACTATTGTCATAACGAACAGAAAGGATTGCTGTCGTGATCGTCTCAAGGGGGCCATTGTCTACGTGGGCGATTCTCCAGATTACAAGGATAACGCTGTGTAGGTTCCATGACTCATTCCTGGTGGGATTCTGTGATACCTGTGACACGATTTAGACATGTGCAAAACGATTTTTTTCGTTATGTTTCGTTTCAGATTTTTTTCGTCCCGTTTGTTCGTTCCGGGTCATTTTGGGTCATTTTAAACACTCTTTTTTCATTTCAGGTCGTTCGTTATAGTCCTGCAATTCGTAATTTCCTACCGATCCAAAATTTCAGATCACTTTGTTTTTCATTTTAATTGGTCATTTTATTTTTCGGATCACTTAGTCTTTCGTTTTTATGTGTAATTACGTGATTTCGGGCGATTCGGAATTACGGACGGCTGATATTTCGGATCTCAGATCACTCCGCTTACGTTTTTATGTGTTATTCGTATTTTGGCTTGATTTGTATTTCGTTTTTAAGAGTTGATTAATTTTTTATTGGTTATTTTGGAATGTGAAATAGATTACTACCAATATAATGAAAACAAGAGCCATCAACCGTTTATTTATTTTTTAACTGCAGCAAAAGGTAAAGTTTCTTTACCATTATTTTAGGATTTTGTTTTGGCATTTTTCAGGATTTTTTGGGTATGAAAAACTATATAGGGTCTTTGCGCTTATATTATTATTATTCTTTATTTATAAAGCGCCAGCATATTCCGCAGCGCTGATATTTCAATTATGCAGTCTTTTAAATCCTAAAAGATAAAAAATAAAACATACATTGCGCAGTATGTCTGTATATATGTGCCGTCCACACTTAAATGAGTATATACACTTAAGGATTTTTTGGGTGAAAATTTAGGTTTCCTAACTTAATTTAAAGAAGCGAAGCATTCTTCCCCATAGGTTTAAATGTAAAAAAGAAGGAAATCTGCGTTTTTATAAAATACTAGTTGTAAAGCCTGCCCAGAGGGCAGTCTATTGTGGATATACTGCCCCTGCTCATGGATACTGCCCCAGCTCGTGGATATTGCCCCAGCTCGTGGATACTGCCCCAGCTCGTGGATACTGCCCCAGCACGTGGATATTGCCCCAGCACGTGGATATTGCCCCAGCTCGTGGATACTGCCCCAGCTCGTGGATACTGCCCCAGCACGTGGATACTGCCCCAGCACGTGGATACTGCCCCAGCTCGTGGATATTGCCCCAGCACGTGGATACTGCCCCAGCTCGTGGATACTGCCCCAGCACGTGGATACTGCCCCAGCACGTGGATACTGCCCCAGCACGTGGATACTGCCCCAGCACGTGGATATTGCCCCAGCTCGTGGATAGTGCCCCCAGCTCGTGGATACTGCCCCAGCACGTGGATACTGCCCCAGCACGTGGATACTGCCCCAGCTCGTGGATATTGCCCCAGCACGTGGATACTGCCCCAGCTCGTGGATACTGCCCCAGCACGTGGATACTGCCCCAGCACGTGGATACTGCCCCAGCACGTGGATATTGCCCCCCCCGCTCGTGGATATGTCCCCCCCGCTCGTGGATATACTCACCTACATCGGCCCTCCTGCGATGGCGGTCCCGCTTCCAGCGTCCTCTCTCTCTCCGTTGGTCGCCGGGATGACGTCATGGAAGCCTTTGACCCCCGGGGTCAAAGGCTTTCGTGACGTCATTCCGGCGACCAACGGAGAGAGAGAGGATGCTGCAAGCGGGACCGCCATCGCAGGAGGGCCGATGTAGGTGAGTATGTTTTGGGAACCTCGGCCCTGATCCCCAGCGGTGACCTCCTCCGGCTGCCGCTGGCAGCTCGGCGGGCCTCTAGGCTTAGGCGAGTCCCCGGCTCGGCTGGGCCTGTAGGCCCAAACCGAGCCGGGGGCTCGCCTAAGCCTAGAGGCCCGCCGAGCAGCCAGCGGCAGCCGGAGAAGGTCACCGCTGGAGGATCGGGGCCGAAGTTACCAAAAAAATACACCCCAAAATCGGCCCTGAGCTCCAGCGGAGACCTCCTCCGGCTGCCGCTGGCTGCTCGGCGGGCCTCCAGGCTCAGGCGAGCCCCCGGCTCGGTTTGGGCCTACAGGCCGAGCCGGGGACTCGCCTAAGCCTAGAGGCCCGCCGAGCACCCAGCGGCAGCCGGAGGAGGTCACCGCAGGAGGATCGGAGGCGAGGTTCCCAAAACATACTCCCCTAAATCGGCCCCGAGCTCCAGCGGTGACCTCCTCCGGCTGCTCGGCGGGCCTGTAGGCCTAGGCAACCCCCCGGCTCGGTTTGGGCCTGTAGGCCCAAACCGAGCCGGGGGCTCGCCTGAGCTTGGAGGCCCGCCGAGCAGCCTGCGACAGCCCCAGCTGGAGTTCCGGGCCAATGTAGGGTGGATGTTGCCAAAACATACTCACCCACATCGGTCCCTAACTCCTCCAGCGATGGCGGTCTCAGCTCGCAGCGTCCTCTCTCTCTCTCAGTTGGTCGCCGGCATGATGTCACGAAAGCCTTTGACCCGGGGTCAAAGGCTTTCGTGACATCATGCCGGCGAGCAACGGAGAGAGAGTGGACGCTGCGAGCTGAGACCGCCATCACTGGAGGATTTAAGGGCAGATGTGGGTGAGTATGTTGTGAACTGGCGCAGGACTCGAGGCCGATGTATGTGAGTATATGCTCTCAACACCCACCCTTTCTAGCTCGCCCGGTATCCAAGATTAAGGCAAGCCCCCGGCTTGGCGTGGGCCTAGAGGCCCAGCCGAGCCGGAGACTCGCCTGAGCCTCCCGGCCCAGTCGAGTCCCCGGCTTGGCTGGACCTCTAGGCCCACGCCAAGCCGGGGGCTTGCCTTAAGCTTGGATTCCTGGGCGAGCTAGAAAGGATAGGTGTTGAGAGCATATACTCACCTACATTAACCCAGAGCTCCAGCGGTGACTGTCGTCCGACTGTCACAGGCTGTTCGGGCAGCCTCCAAGCTCAGGCGAGCCCCCTGGCTTGCCTTTGGCCTACAGGCCCAGCTGAGCCGGGGGCTCGCCTGAGCTAGGAGGCCGGCCGAACAGCCTGTGACAGCCATCGCTGGAGCCCCGAGCCAATGTAGGGGGATGTAGGTTACACATACTCACCGACATCGGCCCTTCTCCAGCGATGGCGGTCCCGCTTCCAGCGTCCTCTCTTTCTCCGCCGGTCGCCGGCATGATGTCACGAAACCCTTTGACCCTGGCATGTTGACCCGGGGTCAAAGGCTTTCGTGACGTCATGCCGGCGACCAACGGAGAGAGAAGACGCTGGAAGCGGGACCGCCATCGCTGGAGAAGGGCCGATGTCGGTGAGTATGTGTATGGCAACACCCTCTTACATTGGCCCGGAGCTCCAGCGGTGACCTCCTCTGGCCGAGCAGGCTGCTAGGCGGGCCTCCAAGCTCAGGCGAGCCCCCGGCTCGGTTTGGGCCTACAGGCCCAAACCGAGCCGGGGGGTTGCCTAGGCCTGCAGGCCCGCCGAGCAGCCGGAGGAGGTCACCGCTGGAGCTCGGGGCCGATTTAGGGGAGTATGTTTTGGGAACCTCGCCTCCGATCCTCCTGCGGTGACCTCCTCCGGCTGCCGCTGGGTGCTCGGCGGGCCTCTAGGCTTAGGCGAGTCCCCGGCTCGGCTGGGCCTGTAGGCCCAAACCGAGCCGGGGGCTCGCCTGAGCCTGGAGGCCCGCCGAGCAGCCAGCGGCAGCCGGAGGAGGTCTCCGCTGGAGCTCAGGGCCGATTTTGGGGTGTATTTTTTTGGGAACTTCGGCCCCGATCCTCCAGCGGTGACCTCCGGCTGCCGCTGGCTGCTCGGCGGGCCTCTAGGCTTAGGTGAGTCCCCGGCTCGGCTGGGCCTGTAGGCCCAAACCGAGCCGGGGGCTCGCCTGAGCCTGGAGGCCCGCCGGAGGACGGTCACCGCTGGAGGATCGGGGCATCTGGCCGTGTAAACACACGGGTAGCTGCGCGCGGCTCGTGCCGTTTTTTTTTTTTTTTTCACGCGGCCGGCACGCGCAGCTACCTGTGTGTTCTAACGGCCGCTTTCAAATGTCCGTCGCGCATGCGCAGTAGGGTTTTGGCGACGGACAGTTTTTAGCTTACTCTTTTATAGTATAGATTTCTTAAACTGTTTATTTTTTTTCACTTGCAGCAAGAAGCGATTTTGTTTATTTGATTTTTAGGATTTTTTGGCTATAATTTTATTGTTCCCAATTTATTTTAAGCAAAAGCTTTTTTTCAGTTTTGCAATGAATTTAATAGAGAAACGATGTTTCAGCACCATGGTTAGCTCCATAGCTGTCCATAGTGCTTAACTGCTGATCTGAAACTTGAGGGGTTATTCAAAGAGAGCCGATCTGGCCCCAAAATTTCACCAAACAGGAAATTTCCCCATACGGTGCCATTTCGGGGCCATTCAGCTATTCAAAGAGCAGACAGTGCAGACTGCCAGAAAGTATGGTGCCTGATCGACGGCAGGGAAATTCCCATAGAGAAGCAATGTTAATCTATTCAGAGACACCGAACAGCAGTGAAAAGTTGCTGAAATGCCCTGATGTTCAGTGGTTTCATTCGGCAGGTTTATTCAGGCGAATCCCATAGACTTCAATGTTAAAAATATTCCCGTTTTAAATCAATATCTAATAAACCGTTTAATATTTTAATCTGCAGCAAAAAGTCTGTTTATTGATATTTTTTTTAGGATCTTCTACGCATTTTCTGGGATTTTTTTCCTTTCTTTTTAAAAGTGTTTTTTCTTTTTTCGCAGCAGACCTTTTTATTATTATTCATTGGATCTTTATATGTAAATTCCAAACATTTTCGTTCAGTAGTTTTATTTATAAACAGCGTTTCAATTTTGACACTTTCAAGCATATTGTTTGTTTTTTTTCTACTCCGTTCGACAGCTTGTCGGCTTTTTCCGGCGGCTGCTCTGCGCTGTGATCGACAGCTTGTCGGCTTTTTCCAGCGGCTGCTCTGCGCTGTCACAGCTCGTCGGCTTTTTCCAGCGGCTGCTCTGCGCTGTCACAGCTCGTCGGCTTTTTCCAGCGGCTGCTCTGCGCTGTGATCGACAGTTCGTCAGCTTTTTCCGATGTGTTCGGTATGTTTTTTGCTGTGGTTCCGGGGGGTTTTTGGTGGGATTTCAGCGGGTGTGTGGTGGGTGCACTACGAGGAGCCTGCGGTGAATGCTGAATTTACCGCAGGGTGGGGGAACTGTGATTCCCCAAAGTGCAGGGAAGTGCGGGGAACGAGAGAGTGACATTTCAGTGCTCTCTGAATACTTTTATTGAAAATGCTTCAGGACCTTGGAGAGAGCTATCAGGCTTATTCAGAGAGGGGTGAAAACCTGGAGAATTGACAGGAGAATGAACAATCTAGACCAAATAGCCAATTTGGAAAATGAGAGAAATTTTTCTGGTTTGGCTATTTTGACCTAGAATTTTCACTTCTCCAGTCATTCTCCTGAGTTTCACCTCTCTCTGAATAACCCTGTAAGTTTCAAATCGGCAGTTCAGCACTATAAACAGCCATGGAGCTAACCATGGTACTGAAACATCTATCTCTAATTCATCACAGAACGGAAAAAAGCCTTGATTTAAAATAAATTAGGAACAATAAAATTTCACCCAAAAAATGGCAAAAAAGATCCTAAAAAAATAAAGAAACCGTTTAGGAAATATTTAATAAAAATGTGAATATTTTTTTACATTGAAACCGATGGGGTAAAAAGCCTTGTTTCTTTAAAATAAGTTCGGAATCCTAAAATTTCACCCAGAAAATGCCAGAAGAATCCTAAAAAATAAACAAATGGCTTTTTGCTGCAAGTGAGAAAAATTATTGGTTGCATAAATATTTAATTAAAAGGACAATATTTTTTACATGGAAAGTAACCTATGGGAGTCTCCTGTTTAAACCTGGCGAACTGAACCACCGAAAATCAGGGACATTTCATTGGCATAAAATTTCACCCAAAAAATCCACAAAACTGCCAAAAAAATCCAAAAAAATAAATGAACAAAATGACTTTTTGCTGCAATTGAAAAAAATTAACGATTTAAGAAATATTTAACAAAAAGGAATATTTTTTTACCTTAAAAGTAACCTATGGGATTCTCCTGTTTAACCCCTTAGGGACCACTAACCTACATAGTACGTCCTGGGGAAAATTCACCTTAAGGACCAAGGACATAATATGTACGTCATGGTCCCTTAACCCCCCCCCCTTCCTCCCTACACTCACCACTCTGGCCAGGGTCCTGCGTTGTCTGACTTCCTTGAAGTCAGCCGATGGTTTGATGGGCCCCAACTGTCGTGATGATGTCATCGACTTGCGTGATGATGTAACTTTTAGGCGTCCCCCTGCACCTGTAGGGGGAACTTGAAAGGGGAGCGGGGTCCTTTGGGCGCCTCTCCCTCCCAAACAGCTTGGGTTTGAAAAAATAGAAAGGTACCGTTGAAAAGGGCAGAGTTTGCCTATTTTAGTGGTGCCTCTCTTTAACCCCTTAGGTGCCGGATAGCGATTCAACGCCAATCAGGGCCGGATCGCGATTCGAACCTGGAAGTGGCTGACATATTGGATGTCAGCACAGCCTCCGGGTCACCCCCACCCACTGACATTGTCGCCGTATTTGCAAGGACGTCAGTCAGCCAGTTAACCCCCTAGCTGCCAGGTGGAGCTAGGGGGATCCTTTGGATCCCTGTATCTCCCGTTCCATGGATATCAAACATGACTAGGTTTGGTGTAAAAGTAAAAAAAAAATAACAATAATCATAAAAAAGTTTTTAAAAAAATAAAAATAGGGCTTCAATTGACGTTTAAACATGATGAGCATAAAACGGTTAGAAAGAGCTCAGCACACAGCAGTGAAGGGGTTAAAAAGCAAAAACATGTAAAAATTGGGTATTTCTAATCTAAGGAGAAAATTTCGAGGTCTTTTCTGACGGTTGTAGATTTTGGGGATTAAAGTTCGAAAAAGTGTGTTTTTCATAATTTTTGTTTTAGTAAATTATATGATATGATGGAAATAATGACACCTTTAGAAAGTCCATTTAATTGCGAGAAAAACGGTGTAGAATATGTGTGGGTTGCATAAACGAGTAAGAGGAAAATTAGACCTAAACACACAGCGCAGAAACGTAAAAACAGCAGCGGTCACTTTAGGATAGACATTGTTAAAACCGCCTGGTCACTAAGGGGATAAACCTGGTGAACTGAACCACCAAAAATCAGGGCATTTCACTGCCATAGACTTTCACCCAAAAAATCCCGAAAAAAGCCCAAAAAATCCTAAAAAATTAATAAACAAAATAGCTTTTTTGCTGCAAGTGAAAAAACGATTGAATAAATATTTAATAAAAAGGGGAATATTTTTTACATTGAAACCTATGGGATTCTCCTGTTTAAACTTGGTGAACTGAACCACGAAAAATCAGGACATTTCACGGACATAAAATTTCACCCAAAAAATGCCCAAAATTTTTTCCAAAAAACGATATAAACAAATTGGCTTTTTGCCGCAAGTGAAAAAAATTAACGGTTTAATAAAAACGAAGATTTTTTTAACATTGAAACCTATAGGCGAATACTATAGGGTTCAATGTTAAAAAAATCCCCGTTTTTATTGCCTTGAAATCATTTTGTTCCTCTTTTTTTTTCTTCTTTAGGATCATTTTCATTCCGTTTTGGATCATCTTACTTTTCAACATTTCATTTAGTCGTTTTCGTTGCACTACCGCGATTCGTAATTTCGGCTGATTCGTAATTTTTGTGCGATTCGTAATTTCGGTCAATTCATAATTTTGTGATTTTTGCCCGATTCGTAATTTCGGCCGATTCATGATTTTGGTTGATTCGGAATTTTGTCCGATTTGCAATTTTCGGCTGATTCGTTATTTCGGCTGATTCGTTATTTCGGCTGATTCGTTATTTCGGCTGATTCGTTATTTCGGCTGATTCGTTATTTCGGCTGATTCGTTATTTCAGCTGATTCGTTATTTCGGCTGATTCGTTATTTCGGCTGATTCGTTATTTCGGCTGATTCGTTATTTCGGCTGATTCGTTATTTCGGCTGATTCGTTATTTCGGCTGATTCGTTATTTCGGCCGGCTGATGTTACCTTTTTCGTTAACTTAAAAAATAACGAAATTGCAAATCTCGGACAAGAACGAATTCAAAACTAAATGCACATGTCTAACATGGATCAGATTGAATGTGAAAGGAAGTCCACAAAATGGTTTCAGTTAGTTTGCCGGGAAACACGGTGATATCACTGGAGAGGGGGGACATCAGATAGTGTGTGCTGAGGGGCAAAGGCTAGATGCCTTCAGTATATAGAGACAGCATGGCCTCCAGAGAGAGGGGACCAGGAGGGCATGAGAGACTGAAATTCATATTACTAGCAGACGACACGCTGATCCTCTGAGGATTATTATATGTTATTATGTCTAAAGTGCAGCTGTACTGACCACTTCCTCTGTGATGTCCCACAAGGGGGAGGATTGTGCCTAAAGATCAGACGACATCTCCCCCCTTGGGAAGATATCACTGCTGGTACTTAGCCCGCTCTATCACTGGGTGCCGCCATGTTTGGCCTCCATGGGCAGAGCTCCGTGAGGGTCAATGGGCAGAGCTGTGTGATTGGCTCTCAGCAGTGCCATTGGTGTGTTGCATTCATGCTGGGGGAGTGAGTGCTGTCCTTCTGGAAGGCTCTATCGCTTGGGGCTCACCCCGGCAGCCTCTGGAGGGCATTGATGGTGATTTTTTGACAGGGTATAACTCCTTTATTTTACATATGATATAAAGAATTGATAACATTTACATATAGGGAGTGATTCCCCATCAAACCAGCGTATGTCAGGCGCCTGTAAGACGAGGATGGTGCTACGTTTTCTTGGTTAATTCCATGCTTCCCTTGGATTTCTGTAACATCTATCTTCCGTTCTTCCCTCAGGTGTGGAACTGTCAATGATGTGTCTGAACTCAAAATAACGGTCTGCTGTAAGGGGCTGGAAGGGAAGTTCATCACAGTAGTCATTCCCCGCAAAGAATACATGGCGATCTGCGAGTTTGAGGCTTTTAGGTATGTGGGCAAATATCTTTCACCCACATCAAGCATCGATAGTGATGCATAAAACACAGAGGCAATAAATGCAGCTGAACTGAATGAACGCAACGTCTCCTGAGTGTTATTATCCGTAAAGTGACTGGCCAGGAAATGGGTTACTTACCCAGTGAGTAAAGGAAACCTTCATTATGAGGTGAAGCGGAAAGCAGCAGAACGCGGCACCAGGCTGGCAGCAGAACGCGGCACCAGGCTGGCAGCAGAACGCGGCACCAGGCTGGCAGCAGAACGCGGCACCAGGCTGGCAGCAGAACGTGGCACCAGGCTGGTAGCAGAACGCGGCACCAGGCTGGCAGCAGAACGTGGCACCAGGCTGGCAGCAGAACGCGGCACCAGGCTGGCAGCAGAACGCGGCACCAGGCTGGCAGCAGAATGTGGCAACAGGCTGTACGTTAATTTTATGGGCTTCGCTCGGCTCCGTTGAGTCGGGATAATGTAGGGAGCGCATCATAGAGAGGAACGCAGCACACAGCGGGGATCGGGGCTTGCTCGGTACATTAATAAATCACACAGCTGAAAGGTATAGAAAATATTTATCATATCGAGCAACTTATTGTGAGTAAAATAAACAAGTAGAAAGCATCACCGTTTGAATTGCAGACAACATCTCACCGATCGGCTCATCCCTAACACCCCCGAGTTCGGTTCGCATTCGAACTCAAACTTTTCAAAAGTTTTCACCTCTCTGTCCGGGGTCCCGCGGCGTTCTGACTTCAGCGTCCTTAGACGCTGAAGTCAAGCTCCTCCCGACGTAAATGACGTCATCACGCCATGCGTGATGACTTCATTTTTTTATTTTTTTTATACACAGCTATTGGTATTTATTTGAACAGACGTCAGCAGTACAATAGGTCAGTGAAAATAAATGAAAATGATCACACAGGATCAGCATATAGTAACTCAGCAAATAGTAAAAGAACAAACGAAACAGAGAAACAAAAAACATTACTAAACAACACAGGACAGGGATGGCCACATAGGATCGAGATACGTCAACAGAGAGACATCTGGTGAGAAAAAGCCATCTAGGTAAGGCAAGTTGGTCACATTGAAAAAACACATAGGCACATAGTGTGGCATAGGATATCCAAAGTAGGAAGGTGGGGAGGGGAGACATACTGAAAAGTGCTCCAGGACCCTAAAATAAGAGAAAAAAAAAAGGGAAAAGGTGGCTACGGCCAAATATGTGACTTTCCTGGCTCACTCCTGAGGGTCCGAGGATCTGCAGGAGGCCATGGAAATGTGCAGGTCACAAGGCCGGGGCATTCGAGGGCCAGGTGTGGCAAGCAGAGCCATGGTGCCCACCACAATGGCACACCCCGAGTGTGCCCCAATCGCCAAAAGAGAGAAGAAAAAAAAAAGGGGGAGGGGGATCCCACCGGCATCTCCGTCAGCAGTCACCTCACCAGGGTCCCAGCACTTGCTTCAGGAGCCACCATCGGGCACACATCCAGAAGGTCAGGCTGCGCCTCCTCATCTCGTCCTCCGGGTGGATGGTCTCCGAAATGTGGGGTGCCCAAACCAGAGAGCGCCGTCAGCTCACATCTCCCGCAGCTCTTCCAGAAGGAGCCTCAGGTCCCTCCTAGTGGCAGGTCTGTCGTCCCCCATCCGGGAAACAAACAGTCGTGGGTGGCATCCGGAGTCACCATCCGGTGCACCCCTCTTCCCATGGTCCACTGGGTCAGATGAGAGGGTCGACATGTCCGCCAGGGAGCCTGCAAGGTGGTAGGGATTGCGGAGAAGGTCTGGGAAACACGACCCCACGAGGCCTCAAAGATGGCCGCCGGCCTATGGTGAAAGCAGGCCCGAGACGGCTTCTACCCCAGTTGCAGAACCGGAGGGGGGAGCAAAACAGGCTCCGGTGAGCTCTTCCTGATGGTCGACGGCAGGAGGGTAAAAGTAGAGGTCTCCCTGATCTAAAATCGTCGCAGGTCATAGGCTTTAGTAAGGGAAGGATCGGAGCTCCACAAAAGCACGTCTGTTCAAGCCCGCCGCCGGCCACGCCCCCCCATGATGACGTCATTTCCAGGCGACCCCCCCGGCAATGACCCCCGGGAGATCGCCTGAAAGGGAGGGGGGGGGATCCGTTCGGATCCCTCTCCCTCCCGATTGGAAGGTCCCACGAAAAAAGCCAGGCCCTGCTTAAAAGGAGAGAGTCTCTCCTTTTAAGCGGTGCCTGGCTTTAACCCTTTAGGCACTGGATCGCACTTCGGCGCCGAAGTGCGGCCTAGCTCCAGTTATGGGCCGCCATCTTGGATGGCAGCTCCACCCCCGGGTCCCCCCTCACTGACTGACGTCCTCACGCATAGCATGATGACGTCAGATAGCCGGGGAACCCCTAGCTGCCCGGAATCCCCTGGTGGAGATAGGGGGTTCATTTGAGGGTTCACAGAGATGCTGTGAGGTTGTGTATAGAGATGCTGTGAGTTTGTGTATAGAGATGCTGTGAGGTTGTGTATAGAGATGTTGTGAGGTTGTGTATAGAGATGCTGATGGGGCTGTGTATTGAGATGCCGTGAGGCTGTGTATAGAGATGCTGTGAGGCTGTGTATAGAGATGCTGATGGGGTTGTGTATAGAGATGCTGATGGGGTTGTGTATAGAGATGCTGTGAGGCTGTGTATAGAGATGCTGTGAGGTTGTGTATAGAGATGCTGTGGGGCTGTGTATAGAGATTCTGTGAGGTTGTGTATAGAGATGCTGTGAGGCTGTGTATAGAGATGCTGTGAGGCTGTGTATAGAGATGCTGATGGGGTTGTGTATAGAGACGCTGTGAGGCTGTGTATAGAGATGCTGTGAGGTTGTGTATAGAGATGCTGTGGGGCTGTGTATAGAGATTCTGTGAGGTTGTGTATAGAGATGCTGTGAGGCTGTGTATAGAGATGCTGTGAGGCTGTGTATAGAGATGCTGATGGGGTTGTGTATAGAGATGCTGTGAGGCTGTGTATAGAGATGCTGTGAAGTTGTGTATAGAGATTCTGTGAGGTTGTGTATAGAGATGCTGTGAGGCTGTGTATAGAGATGCTGATGGGGTTGTGTATAGAGATGCTGTGAGGTTGTGTATAGAGATGCTGATGGGGTTGTGTATAGAGACGCTGTGAGGCTGTGTATAGAGATGCTGTGAGGCTGTGTATAGAGATGCTGATGGGGTTGTGTATAGAGACGCTGTGAGGCTGTGTATAGAGATGCTGTGAGGCTGTGTATAGAGATGCTGTGTATAGAGATGCTGTGAGGCTGTGTATAGAGATGCTGATGGGGTTGTGTATAGAGATGCTGTGAGGCTGTGTATAGAGATGCTGTGAAGTTGTGTATAGAGATTCTGTGAGGTTGTGTATAGAGATGCTGTGAGGCTGTGTATAGAGATGCTGATGGGGTTGTGTATAGAGATGCTGTGAGGTTGTGTATAGAGATGCTGATGGGGTTGTGTATAGAGAAGCTGTGAGGCTGTGTATAGAGATGCTGTGAGGTTGTGTATAGAGATGCTGTGAGACTGTGTATAGAGATGCTGATGGGGCTGTGTATAGAGATCCTTGCGGCGCCGAAGTGCGGCCTAGCTCCAGTGGGGGCTGCCATCTTGGATGGCGGCTCCACCCCTGGGTCCCCCCTCACTGCCTGACGTCCTCAGACATAGCGTGATGACGTCAGATAGCCGAGGAACCCCTAGCTGCCGGAATCCCCTAGTGGAGATAGGGGGTTCATTTGAACCCAGATATCTCCAGAACCGTGGCCGCTAGGGGGTCAAGGAGGGTGCAATCGAAAGGCCTGAGCATGGCCTTTCGAATGATACCCAACATGACCAGGTATAAAGTAAAAAATAAATAACACTCCAAAAAAATACATGTTTTTTTATTTATTTTCATTAATGCAGCAATATTGTTTCCATTTCAATTATAATGTGAACAATGATGCTGCACTAATGATTTTTTTCTTTGGGGTGCGTTTGGTAAAAATCACGTAATTCCCCCCCACAAAATGTAACAAGTCCCCATTTCCAATTTTTGTACAAGCGCACCCCATAGAAAACATAACTGCAAACGCTCATGTGCTAAAATGTGGAAAAAAAACACTTTACACACTGCAGATGATTAAAAATTCAATTTTTATTGCATTTTTTGTCATAATATACAGGCAGGACATGACGTATACATATAAAAATGATATATTATGAATCTGCCGAGTCTGCCGGAAAGAACGATATCGAATATGTCTGGGTCATTTAATAAAATGTGGCTTCAAATCGCGTTTAAACATGATGAGCGAAAGCGGTAAAAATGAGCTGAGCACACAGCGGTGAAATGCAGGGTTAGTTAAGGGGTTAAACAGCATATCAGCGGAACATTTAGTAGAGAAATGAACACTTCTCAGAATCACAGGTGTTGTTTGATACATGTTCAGGAGACACCTCCAGACACCATCAGTCTACAGACAATGTATCAAATTCATTAGACCAGACAAATTAAAAGCACATGTTATTTCCAAACACTAATTAACACCTGTTGTTTACGTAGTTTGAGAGCACATGTCATTTAGAGGTGAGAATCTTTGCATGTAGACATTATTTTTTAATTCAATATCTAATAAACCATTGGTTATAATATTCTGCAGTAAAGAGTCTCTTTATTCCTAGATTTTTTAGTATTTTATAAGCATTTTTTATACTTTTTTAAAAAAAAAAAAAAAAAATCGAACTCGAACCGAACACGCCAAAAAGATTGAAGTTCGGGAACTTTCGAACTGCCAATGTTCGAATTCAACTCCGAACTGATCGAACCAAACAGCTCATCCCTACTCACCGACACCACCCGGAGGTCCCATTCAGTAAGACAGACTGCACCCTGAGCAACACGTCTGTTCCACAGGAGAACCTCAATCTGAATGATGCGAACTCCTGCCTTATATATTTTACAAATCAATTACAGTCACAGGCTGTCACGCCAGAGACACCGTCCGGTCACTAATGCATGTCCTTAAACTGGTCAGAGTCAGAGATTACATCATAACCAGCAGTTTCCTGCCTCAGGCTGAGAGTGATATAAGAGATAGGGAAATGGACATCTAAAACAAGGAAACTTCTAGCATCTGGTTT
Source organism: Leptobrachium leishanense (assembly GCA_009667805.1). Classification (NCBI taxonomy): domain Eukaryota; kingdom Metazoa; phylum Chordata; class Amphibia; order Anura; family Megophryidae; genus Leptobrachium; species Leptobrachium leishanense. The sequence continues at coordinate 3,602,656 of CM019067.1, read as the reverse complement.
TTGTATCTGCAAAACATCATTTATGAAACATATTATCTAAGCGGTTATATAATGGAAGACATGTGCTCAGCCAGTGCCAATAATGTACATCAACCGTTACAGAGCGCTGGCTCGTGCTTTGCGTACCTGAACGGGAAAGTCTGCAAAACACATGCAGCTGTTAGGAAGACCAATACAATGCGCATAAAGAACATGAACAGCTCTATATAGAGTGCATAAAAATAGCAAATAATGAGCATCAGCCGTGACGTGTCAGCACTCGCAAATGACATTAATCTAATGCCCAGGCGACGCCGTCTGAGCGGGATGTCTCTTCTCTCATCAGGGATCTGGAAGCATGAGAGGACGAGGGAGATTCCAAACAGAGGAAGCTCAGGGTAGATAAACACAAACCTGCAAAACATTTAAAGAAGAGTAAAAACATGAGTGATAGAAATAACATACAGGCTGAACCGCAGAGCAGCGGACGCCGCACGCGTTACAGCAACAACAATAAACATTCTCTTCCTGCGCATCATCTGTGTACCCCTAATAACACGTGGATACTAGGGGCTTATAAAGTCTGGTGTCCAGCATTTAATTAGAGACAACACAGGCTGTAGAGCTGTACCTAAGGGGCGAGACCTGATGACGGCTGCCCGTGATATTTAATTGAGTCTCACAATAGTAAAACAAAAAAGAATAAACTTAAGGGGAAATGGGGTCAAACACTTAATAGAAAGTGTCAGAAGTATACGTTTCTGAAAAGAGGATCCCTGTGAGGACGGCTCCTCACATTTTCATCCACAAGATACAGTCATATAAAATCAAATACCGTAGATACTCGAATATACCGCAAGATATTTGAGAAGAAAACTAACCTTAAAATCGGAGAGGTCACAGGTATACTCGAGACATCTGCAGGCAGTAAAAATCTGCTTCCTGGTAATATCTTGCATTTTATTACATTTCTGTAACAACTGTAACAATTCAATGTTCCTGAACCCAGGATATACTGAAAACCAGAGAAATCTCAATTTGTCCTTCCTGGAAAATGAGAGAAATCTCAATGTATCCTTCCTGGAAAAACAGAGAATTCTCAATGTATCCTTCCTGGAAAACCAGAGAAATCTCAATGTATCCTTCCTGGAAAACCAGATAAATGAACGCTCATCCCTACTGAATATATGGACGAACCTCTAAAAAGACTAAGGATGAGCCGAACACCCCCGAGTTCGGTTCGCACTAGAACTCGAACTTTTCAAATGTTCGGACTCGAACTCCAACTCCAACTCAATGCAAGTCAATGGGACTCAAAATTTGATTTTTAGAGTGCCCTCCAAGAGGGCATATATGCTAGATGTTTGCCATAAAAGGTGTATGGGGGTCTGGGTAGTGCCCTGGGGGACAGGAAACAAGGACAAAAAGTAAAAAAAAACGTTTTTAAAGGGACAGTGAGTTTTCCATGAAATAAGGGTTAAAAATAAAAATGAAAAATTCCTTCAAATATCGTGCCTAGGAGGTCCCCATAACCTGTCCGTGAAGTGGCGGATTTCTAGGATGTATAGAAACACTTAAAAACAAATAAATTACGTTTCATATGACGGTAAATGCTTTTCCTTTAATCAATCCATAAACAACTGCTTGGGGCGGCAGCCTGTATGAAAAGAGGAGACAAAGAGGTAAATTATTGTGAAACTTATGCAGTCTTTGGATGAAAGTAACAATAGGTGCTTTAAAATTGGGCCTTTAGCATCGGCAACAGTGCCGTCACACAGTAACCCCTCTGAGGATATGAATCTGATACAGGCGTCAGTGGCAGTGCACCCAAATATTGTGCCTTTGGTGCCAGGCCAGTAAGTGCCATCATACAGTAACCCCTCTGTGGTAGAGTGCAGGCGTGGACCTTGCGGTCCTATATTAAAAAGATATGAATCTGGTAAAGGCGTCAGTGCACACAGATAATGTGCTTTTGGTGCCAGACTGCCAGGCCAGCAAGTGCATTCATACAGTAAACCCTCTGTAGTATTGTGGAAGAGTGCAGGGGTGGACCATACGGTCCTATATTAAAAAGATATGAATCTAGTAAAGGCGTCAGTGCACACAGATATTGTGCTTTTGGTGCCAGACTGCCAGGCCAGCAAGTACCATCATACAGTAACCCCTCTGTAGTATTGTGGAAGAGTGCAGGGGTGGACCATACGGTGCTATATTAAAAAGATATTAATCTGGTAAAGGCGTCAGTGCACCCAGATATTGTGCCTTTTGTGCCAGACCAGCAAGTGCATTCCTACAGTAACCCCTCTGTAGTATTGTGGAAGAGTGCAGGGGTGGACCATACGGTCCTATATTAAAAAGATATGAATCTGGTAAAGGCGTCAGTGCACCCAGATATTGTGCCTTTGGTGCCAGGCCAGCATGTGCATTCCTACAGTAACCCCTCTGTAGTATTGTGGAAGAGTGCAGGGGTGGACCTTGCGGTCCTATATTAAAAAGATATGAATCTGGTAAAGGCGTCAGTGCACCCAGATATTGTGCTTTTGGTGCCAGGCCAGAAAGTGCCTTCACACCGTAACCCTTTTGTGGTATTGCGGAAGAGTGCAGGGGTGGACCATGCGGTCCTATATTAAAAAGATATGAATCTGGTAAAGACGTCAGTGCACCCAGATATTGTGCCTTTGGTGCCAGACCAGCAAGTGCATTCCTACAGTAACCCCTCTGTAGTATTGTGGAAGAGTGCAAGGGTGGACCATACGGTCCTATATTAAAAAGATATGAATCTGGTAAAGGCGTCAGTGCACCCAGATATTGTGCTTTTGGTGCCAGGCCAGCAAGAGTCTTCACACCGTAACCCTTTTGTGGTATTGCGGAAGAGTGCAGGGGTGGACCATGCGGTCCTATATTAAAAAGATATGAATCTGGTAAAGATGTCAGTGCAGCCAAATATTGCGCCTTTGGTGCAAGGCCAGCAAGTGCCTTCACACCGTAACCCCTCTGTAGTATTGTGGAAGAGTGCAGGGGTGGACCATGCGGTCCTATATTAAAAAGATATGAATCTGGTAAAGGCGTCAGTGCACCCAGAAATTGTGCCTTTGGTGCCAGGCCAGCAAGTACCATCTTACAGTAACCCCTCTGTAGTATTGTGGAAGAGTGCAAGGGTGGACCATGCAGTCCTATATTAAAAAGATATGAATCTGGTAAAAACGTCAGTGCAGCCAAATATTGTGCCTTTCATGGCAGCAAGTGCCTTCACACCATAACCCTTTTGTGGTATTGTGGAAGAGTTCAGTGGTGGAGGTTTTGTGAATGCAGAAGACATCCCCGATCTATTCCGTTACGTCAGCATCAGGGGATTGATAGCTGCTGATCCAGGACTGATTCATTTTTATAAGTGTCAGCCGGTCTACAGAGTCAGTGGACAGACGCACTCTTTTGTCTGTGACAAAACCTCCAGCGGCACTGAACGTCCTTTCAGAAAGCACGCTGGATGAAGGGCAACCTAGTAGCTGCATAGCATATTGGCTAAGTTCTGGCCAGTGATCCAATCTCAACACCCAGTAAGCCAGTGGATCATCTGCTGGAAAGGTATCCAGGTCTGCCCTTGCCCCTAGGTAGTCCTGCACCATATGGTGAAGACGCTGACAATGGGTGCCTACATTTGACGTCCCTGGGCTTCGACCCATGTCTGGGGAAATGTTGCACCTTCGACCCATGTCCAGGGAAATGTTGCAGCCGTCACAGCAGCTGATATCCAGAAAGCCTTATTCCAGGGTACTGTGTACTACAGGACAGAGAATGGTGCTGCCCGCGAATCAGACGCAGCATGCAGGAAGGACAACCAATCGCAGCACATGACCAGCGATCCTATAGCAGAGCAGGGCGTCTCCTCTGAGCACCAATAGGAAGTGCTGTGGCTCCATTTAAAGGGCTTCCTTTCTCTTAGCAAGTTGCCCTAGCGTGGTTCCAGTTACGCCTAGTGCCTTGTTGTTATTTCTGAATTCCTATCTGACGTATTTCCTGGTTAATACGATCCCGGCTTGTCTCGACTTCCCTGTATTCTGGCGCCCTGAATTCTGGCATAGTATAACGGACCTCTATTTCCTTAACCCCTGCCTATGTGTGTTTTTGTTGGTTTGCTCTGCTTAACCCGGCCATTATTAAGGACCGGCTAGCTAGTGCATTGTGGGTTACTTTATTCTGCAGGTTGTTTTACTTTGCGCTCCGCCATTTTCTTTGTGTTAGTCATTCTCAGTATTACTGACCACAACCCGGCCATTACTAAGGACCGGTTGGTCAGGGTCTGTTGGCTTACAGTCTGCAAGCGGGGTTACCCGATCCTGACATTACGCTAGGGCCATGGACCCTGCAGACGTGGGTCAGCAGCTCGCTGCATGTGCCTCTCGTGTCGATGAATTAGACCACCGCATGGATGCCTTTGCTCAGGCTATACAAACTATTCTTGTCCGTACTGCCTATTTGCAGCCTGAACCACAGGTGGCGACCCCTGCCCCGGTCCTGCAATCTCACACACCTGAGGAACTGTATAAAAAAGATGGTTTGCATCTTACTCATAGGGGAACATATGTTCTCAGTGAGAAGTTCAAAGGTTTCGCAAAGAAATATTTAAACTAGGAGGGGGGGACAAAAGGGTAAAAAACAATCTGCCTGATTGTCCCCCAAAACTAAATCGCCGGGTGCAAGCAACATGCGGGGAAAAAAAATGACAAGCTCAGTGTCGTGTCTATAAATGCTCGCAGTTTAGTCAATAAAATCAATGAACTAGAGGCAATGATGGCAGCTGAAAAAGTAGATCTAGTTGCGGTTACTGAGACATGGTTCAGTGAGAAAAATAACTGGGACATAACAATACCGGGGTACTCTTTATATAGAAAAGACAGAGAAGGTAGGAAAGGAGGAGGAGTGGCCCTGTATGTGAAAAACAACATAAAAACGAACCAAATAAAAGTGAGCGAGGTGAACATAGAGTCAGTTTGGGTTACGCTAACATTTGGCAATCATACAGTAGCTCGTGTAGGTGTGATCTATAGACCCCCTGGACAAGTAGAAGAGCTAGATATTCTGCTGGTTGAGGAAATAGCCAAAATGGCAATGAAGGGGGAAGTTATTATCATGGGGGACTTTAATCTTCCTGATGTGAACTGGAAAACCAAAACAGCTGGGTGCACCAGGAGTACAAATATTCTAAACTCCCTACTGGGATTATCTCTAACACAAGTAGTTGAGGAGCCGACCCGTAAAGAAGCCATATTGGATTTAATACTAACAAATGGAGGTTTGGTATCGGACGTTGTTGTAGGTGAAAATTTGGGATCTAGTGATCACCAGTCAGTATGGTTTAATATAAGAACAGAGATGGAGCCGCACCACACAAAAACAAAAGTTTTAGACTTTAAAAAAACAGATTTTTCTAAAATGAGATTTTGTGTGAAGGAGTCATTATCAGACTGGAGGAGTTTAAAGGGAGTCCAGGAGAAATGGGATTATTTAAAAGAAGTATTATTGAAGGCCACAGGAAATTGCATTCAACTTGTTAGCAAAAACAAAAAAGGAAAGAAACCACTGTGGTACTCTGCAGAAGTGGCCAAAATAGTGAAGAACAAAAAGACAGCATTCAATAATTATAAAACAACTCAGAGTGAAGAAGATAGGCAAACCTATAAGATTAGGCAGAAAGAGGCAAAGCAATTTATAAGAGCTTCCAAAGCACACGCAGAAGAGAAAATAGCTCAGTCAGTAAAAAAGGGGGACAAAACATTTTTTAGATACATAAATGAGAAAAGAAAAGTAAAACAAGGATTAGTTAGATTAAAAACAAAGGAAGGAAGGTATGTAGAAGAGGATAAAAGTCTCGCTGACTGCCTCAATGAATATTTTTGTTCAGTCTTTGCAGAAGAAAAGGAAGGAAAGGGACCTCAGTTAGGAGGAAACACTAATGAGACAATTACATATCAGTTTACAGAGGAGGAGGTTCTACAGCAGCTGTCTAAAGTAAAGACAAATAAGTCAATGGGGCCTGATGGGATCCACCCTAAATTATTAAAAGAGCTCAGTGATGTAATAGCAAAACCGTTAACAGATTTATTTAACCAATCCTTGCTAACGGGAGTCGTCCCAGAAGACTGGAAATTAGAAAATGTTGTGCCCATTCACAAGAAGGGTAGTAGGGAGGAATCTGGGAACTATAGGCCAGTTAGTCTTACGTCAGTAGTGGGGAAATTAATGGAAACCATGTTAAAGGAAAGGATTGTTGAACATCTAAAAACACATAGATTACAGGATCAGAAACAACATGGTTTACCTCAGGGAGATCATGCCAAACTAATCTTATTGATTTTTTTGATTGGGTAACAAAAATAATAGACACAGGTGGTGCAGTAGACATTGCTTATTTAGATTTCAGTAAGGCTTTTGATACTGTTCCGCATAGAAGGCTTATCAATAAATTGCAATCTTTGAGCTTGGATTCCAATATTGTTGAATGGATTAGGCAGTGGCTGAGTGACAGGCAACAGAGGGTTGTGGTAAATGGAGTTTATTCGGCGCAAGGTCTTGTTACCAGTGGGGTACCTCAGGGGTCAGTACTTGGACCCATTCTCTTTAATATTTTTATTAGTGATATTGCAGAAGGTATTAATGGAAAAGTATGTCTTTTTGCTGATGAAACAAAGATTTGCAACAGGGTTGACGTTCCTGGAGGGATCAGCCAAATGACAAATGATTTAGGTAAACTAAAAAAATGTTTGGAGCTGTGGCAATTGAATTTTAATGTGGATAAGTGCAAGATAATGCACCTGGGACGTAAAAACCCAAGGGCTGAATATAGAATATTTGATACAGTCCTAACCTCAACATCTGAGGAAAGGGATTTAGGGGTTATTATTGCAGAGGATCTAAGGGTAAGTAGTCAATGTAATAGAGCAGCAGGAAATGCTAGCAGAATGCTTGGTTGTGTAGGGAGAGGTATTAGCAGTAGGAAAAGGGAAGTGCTCATGCCACTGTACAGAGCACTGGTGAGACCTCACTTGGAGTACTGTGTGCAGTACTGGAGACCGTATCTCCAGAAGGATATAGACATCTTAGAGAGAGTTCAGAGAAGGGCTACTAAAATGGTGTACGGCTTGAAGGAGAAAAGTTACCAGGAAAGGCTTAATGATCTTAACATGTACAGCTTGGAAAAAAGACGAGACAGAGGAGATATGATAGAAACATTTAAATACGTAAAGGGAATCCACAAGGTAGAGGAAGGGAGTATATTTAAAAGGAAACAAAGTAGCAAAACAGGAGGACATAGTCTTAGATTAGAGGGGCAAAGGTTTAAAAGTAACATCAGGAAGCATTATTTTACTGAGCGGGTGGTGGATACATGGAACAGTCTTCCAGTAGAAGTGGTAGAGGCTAAAACAGTAATTGAATTTAAGCAGGCATGGGATAGGCATACGCTATCCTAAACAAAAGATAAATCCAGGTATAGTATCCATGTAATTGGGCAGACTAGATGGGCCGAAAGGTTCTTATCTGCCGACATCTTTCTATGTTTCTATGTTTTTATGTTGCTTTACCTGCCTCCCATGTATCCATGACTTCTCCAATTCGTTTTGGTGGGGAACAGACTGGGTGTCGTGGCTTTTTGACTCAGGTCAGCATTCATTTTGAACTAAACCCTAGAACTTATGTTTCAGATCATGCCCGTGTGGGATTTATGATTAATCATATGTCTGGTAGAGCCCTAGCATGGGCTAACCCATTGTGGGAAAATTATGATGCCGTGGTCTATAACTACCACAACTTTGTATGTGCTCTTAGACGCACCTTTGATCCTCCTGGTCGTTCCAAGAGGGCTGGGAGATCCCTGCCCAGAATTAAGCAAGGTTCCAGGTCTGTTGCAGATTATGCCATAGACTTCAAAACCCTAGTAGCAGAGGTTGATTGGACTAATGATTGCCTTGTATTGCTTTTCCAGGAGGGCCTTTCTGATACTAGCAAAGAATTTGCCTGAGGAGTTAGAAGATATGATCGATTACATGATTGATATTGATAACAGAATCAGGGACAGAGCTAAACACAGAAAAGGCGTTGCTAGGGTTCCTACACGAGGTTCCGTTAGTCCACCATCTCGCACTTCACAGGTCTCTGATACCGAACCCATGCAATTGGGTCACACCAAATTGACAGAAGAAGAGAAATCCTATAGGCGTAGATAGGGTCTTTGCCTATATTGCGGACTTAAGGCGTTGGTGCCCCCTAAGTGCCCATCAAGCCCGGAAAACGCTCGCACCTAAGTCCTAGGAGGGGACCGGCCTTAGGTGTTCTCACTTTGTGCCCCAAACCGACCTCACTATGATTACTTCTTCCTGTCTGTCTATCATGGGGTTCTGTCAAATTTGATTGTAACGCATTGCTGGATTCAGGGGCTGCTGATAATCTTATGGATGAGTCCTTTGCCTCAGGTCATCTTGTTCCTCTGTCCCCTAGATCCAAACCCTTAATGGTACAGGCCATTGATGGCAGGCCCCTTGCCTCTCCTGTTATAACCCAAGAGACTAAAGCAACTTCCATGTGTCTTGGGGATCATCATACCGAATCCATAGTGTTTCAAATCATATCATCACCGTCTTGTTCAGTCGTTTTAGGTCTCACATGGTTACAAAAGCATAATCCTCACATTGACTGGGTAAAGGGAAAGGTCGTCGCATGGGGTCCCACATGTTCCTCCTCTTGTTTTCCCTCTATGTTACCTATCAGGTTACTCAATACTCCTACTGCAAAACCTTTGTCTTCTACCGTTCTGGAGCAATATCTGTCGGTGAGACAAGTGTTTGACAAAAAAGAGGCCGATAAGCTACCCCCGCACCGTCCGTATGACTGTGCTATCAAGCTATACCCAGGTACCATTCCCCCTAAAGGGAGAATTTATCCACTGTCCCCAAAGGAACATAGTATCATGGAGGAATATATCCAGGAATCGCTGGAGAAGTGTTTCATACGAAGATCTTCTTCCCCAGCTGGGGCAGGGTTCTTCTTTGTAGCCAAAAAAGAGGGTGACCTCCGTCCGTGCATAGATTATAGAGGGTTGAAAGGTATCACCATCAAGAATGCCTACCCTATTTCTCTAATCTCTGACCGTCTTAGAGGTTCCACGGTGTTTTCCAAATTGGATCTCAGGGGTGCATACAACCTGGTATGCATAAAGGAGGGAGACGAGTGGATGACCGCATTCAACACCCATAGCGGCCACTACGAATATCTGGTCATGCCGTTTGGGTTGTGCAACGCCCCTGCGGTTTTTCAGGATTTTATAAATGACGTCCTTCGGGACTACCTCTCCTCATGTGTCATAGTCTATCTAGATGACATTCTGGTGCACTCTCCTGACCTACATACACATTATGATCACATGTGTTCTGTTCTCGGCACTCTGTTACGAAATGGTTTATATTGTAAGCTAGAAAAATGCATATTCCATGTGACACAGGTTCCGTTTCTGGGGTACATAGTGTCGTCCAAGGGTTTTTTAATGGATCCCAAAAAACTGGAATCCATCCTATCTTGGCCTCTACCCAAAGGGTTGAAACCTATCCAGAGATTTATTGGATTCGCCAATTATTACAGAAAGTTTATCCCACACTTTTCTTCTGTAATTGCTCCTATCACCTCTATGACCAAGAAATGGGCCAATATAACCAACTGGTCTCCCGCTGCCCTTAAAGCCTTTGAGGATTTAAAAACGGCCTTTGCCTCTGCACCTATTCTAGCACATCCTAACCCTTCTAAACCATTTATAATGAAAGTCGACGCATCAGAATCTGGTATAGGGGCAGTACTTTCCCAGAGAGACACCTGGGATGCCCCACTTCACCCTTGTGCCTACTTCTCCCAGAAGTTGTTCGACTCAGAGAGAAACTATGATATTGGTAATAGAGAACTCTTGGCTATTATAATGGCTCTAAAGGAATGGAGACATCTGTTGGAGGGTTCGCAAATTCCAGTGATCATTCTAACTGACCACAAGAACCTAGCCTACCTGGCAGACGTGAAGCGACTGTCCCCCCGCCAGGCCAGATGGTCGTTGTTCCTAAGTCGCTTCAATTATTTGATCACCAACCGCCCAGGGTCACGTAATACCAAGGCGGATGCTCTTTCCAGACAGTTTGAGGAAGAGGAACTGCCTCACACCGAACCGGTTTCTCTCATACCCAGTACTCATATAATCGCCACTGTGTGTATGCAAGTGTCTTCTCAGTTGATCGAGTGCATTCTGTCCTATCAGAATGCCGCCCCTAGCTCTCTACCTCCAGAAAGATTGTATGTAGGAGAGAACGAGAGAAGGGAGTTATTACAAGTTATGCATGCATCAAAGGTTGCAGGTCACCCAGGAGTCAATAAGTCCATTCTCACCGTTTCTCGTCTATATTGGTGGCCCACTCTTCGTGTTGATATCCGAGAGTTTATCGCATCCTGTAACGTGTGTGCCCAGAATAAGACCCCTGCTGATCTTCCAGTGGGTCTATTACAACCTCTCCCTGTTCCTTCGAGACCATGGACCCATTTATCCATGGACTTTATTGTGGACCTACCCCCATCTGAGGGTAATACCACCATTCTCACTGTTATTGACCGTTTTTCTAAAATGGCCCATTTTGTTCCACTGAAAAAACTTCCTTCTTCAGAACAGCTAGCCGGTATATTTGCTAAGGAGGTGGTACGGTTACATGGGATACCATAGGAAATAGTCTCAGATCGTGGTACTCAGTTCATTTCCCGATTCTGGAGATCCTTCTGTAAAGAAATGGGTATCAACTTATCCTTTTCTTCTGCCTACCACCCACAATCTAACGGTGCTGCTGAAAGTACCAACCAGTCCTTAGAACAATATTTATGGTTCTTCATCTCCCACCAACAAGATAATTGGAGTTCCTTATTACCTTGGGCTGAGTTGGCTAGGAATAACGTGGTACATGACAGCTCTGGTCATACCCCGTTCTTTGCGACCTATGGGTTCCATCCCGCTTTACTACCTGGCACTCCGTCTAAATCACCCATTCCTGCACTTAACGATCACTTACAACTCCTACGTCAGTCCTGGACGCGGATTCAATCCGCTTTGCAAAAAGCTTCTTTAGCCCATAAGAAGTTTGCAGACCGCCACAGACGACCAGGCCCTTCTTATGTCCCTGGTCAAAGGGTATGGCTCTCCACTCGGCATATCAAACTCCGGGTGCCCTCTCACAAATTGGCACCACAGTTTATCGGTCCGTACAGGGTCCTCCGACGCATTAATCCTGTCTCTTATGCCTTGGAGTTGCCTAAGTCCTTGAGAATCCCCAACTCCTTCCATACCTCCCTACTCAAGCCCCTTGTCTGTAACCGGTATACCACTCCTGTGAAACAGCCTCCTCCTGTCCAAGTTCAGGGTCAGGAGGAATACGAGGTGCAGGCTCTCATCGATTCCAGGTGGTCTAGAGGCGGATTGCAATCTCTTGTGCATTGGAAGGGATACGGCCCGGAGGAACGTTCCTGGGTTGCTGCCTCTGATGTTCATGCCCCGGGGCTGGTCTCCGCCTATCATCGCCGCTTCCCTTCTCGCCCTCGGGCCCGCCGTCGGGGGGGTGCTGTCACGGTGGCCCATGTCCAGGGAAGTGTTGCACCTTCGACCCATGTCCGGGGAAATGTTGTGCCTTCAACCCATGTTCGGGGAAATGTTGCGCCTTCGACCCATGTCCAGGGAAATGTTGCACCTTCGACCCATGTCCGGGGAAATGTTGCGCCTTCGACCCATGTCCGGCGAAATGTTGCACCTTCGACCCATGTCCAGGGAAATGTTGCACCTTCGACCCATGACAGGGGTAATGTTGCAGCCGTCACAGCAGCTGATATCCAGAAAGCCTTATTCCAGGGTACGTGTGTACTACAGGACAGAGAATGGTGCTGCCCGCGAATCAGACGCAGCATGCAGGAAGGACAACCAATCGCAACACATGACCAGCGATCCTATAGCAGAGCAGGGCGTCTCCTCTGAGCACCAATAGGAAGTGCTGTGGCTCCATTTAAATGGCTTACTTTCTCTTAGCAAGTTGCCCTAGCGTGGTTCCAGTTACGCCTAGTGCCTTGTTGTTATTTCTGAATTCCTATCTGACTGATTTCCTGGTTAATACGATCCCGGCTTGTCTCGACTTCCCTGTATTCTGGCGCCCTGAATTCTGGCATAGTACAGTTGTGTTCAAAATTATTCAACCCCCACTGAAATTGAGTGTTTTGGCCAGTTTGACATTGATTTTGATCATTCAGTCATCTTGCTTACAATTAAATCAAAGAGGCACGTGTAGGTCAGACAAATATAACATAACATTTATAATGAAATAACCACAAATGTCTTTTCTGTGCTCACATCATTATCAGTTTTATTCAACCCCCAAGTGACATTCAATCTTAGTACAACATCCTTTTACAGTTATAACAGCTTTTAAACGTGAAGCATAGCTTGACACAAGTGTCTTGCAGCGATCTACGGGTATCTTCGCCCATTCGTCATGGGCAAAAGCCTCTAGTTCAGTCACATTCTTAGGCTTGCGCACTGCAACTGCTTTCTTTAAGTCCCACCAGAGGTTCGCAATCGGATTTAAGTCAGGTGACTGCGATGGCCACTCCAAAATGTTCCAGCCTTTAATCTGCAACCATGCTCTAGTGGACTTGGAGGTATGCTTGGGATCATTGTCCTGTTGAAAGGTCCAACGTCTCCCAAGCCTCAGGTTTGTGACGGACTGCATCACATTGTCATCCAATATCTCCTGGTACGGAAGAGAATTCATGGTACCTTGCACACGCTGAAGCTTCCCTGTACCTGCAGAAGCAAAACAGCCCCAAAGCATGATTGACCCCCCGCCATGCTTCACAGTAGGCAAGGTGTTCTTTTCTTCATAGGCCTTGTTCTTCCTCCTCAAAACATAGCGTTGATCCATGGGCCCAAACAGTTCTAATTTTGTTTCATCAGTCCACAGAACACTATCCCCAAACTTCTGTGGTTTGTCCACATGACTTTTGGCATACTGCAGTCGACTCTTCTTATTCTTTGGAGACAGCAAGGGGGTGCGCCTGGGAGTTCTGGCATGGAGGCCTTCATTACGCAGTGTGCGCCGTATTGTCTGAGCTGAAACTTCAGTACCCACATCTGACAAATCTTTTCTCAGTTCCTCAGCAGTCACACGGGGACTTTTCTCCACTCTACGCTTCAGGTAGCGCACAGCAGTCGAAGTCAGCATTTTCTTTCTGCCACGACCAGGTAGCGTTTCAACAGTGCCCTTTGCCTTGAATTTGCGAATGATGCTTCCTATGGTCTCTCTTGGTATGTTTTTTTCGTATTCGAAATTTTTATTTTGTAAATGTCAGTAATACAACAAACAGGAAAAAAGGCCTCGCAGGGCCACATGGGGCTAGTCATCAGGTAAATCAGCGTAAATAAAAAGAACAAAAATAGTCAGCAAGGGTCCACAAAGTTAACAACATTAAGGGGAGGGGAAGGGACACTTGGCATAAGTGCCCAGGGAGGTGGTATAGTCCTCAAACCTACATAGGGCAAAACCACTTTAAAAATAAAAAAAAAAAAAAAAAAAAGGGGGGCATAAGGAGAAAGGTGGAGGACAGCCTGGGAAATAGTGCCATTCCTGGCTCACTCCATCAACCTCGCAAGGAGACTGGAGGCCACGGAAGAGGCCACTGGGCCAGGCGCCTTGGGGCCAGAGGAAGCAGTCAGAGCCATGGTAGCTGCCTCAATGGCTCGCCCAGGGCAACCTATCGTCCTTCACTCAAAAAAAATAAAAAATAAAAAAAATAAAAAAAAAATAAGGAGTAAATAAAAGAGTGGCCAAATGCCCGGTTCATCTTGCCAACCACGTCCTGGACAGTTGAGACAAAGTCCGCTAAAGAGTGTCCACAGGGGGGTGGGGGAGAAATCGGCAAGAGTCCTCAAAAAGACGCATGTGTGAGGGTGTCAGCAGGAACAAGAAAACTATTCAAGAAAAAGGGGGGTATGTGTCGCAAAGTGTGGTACTAAATAACATGGGGGAAAGACCGGAGACAAGACAGCAAAAAAGAAAAACAAAACTCAAAAGTGTGTCCCAGTGGTCTCTTCATCCCGTGTCATGAAAAGGCAGGAAGCTAGGGACAGGCAATGCACCGCATGGGAGGCCGGAGTGTTCAATCTCTGCAAGCTCACCGCTACCGTGCCTGTCCTCGAGCTCCATCCGAACCCGAGTCGCTCCATGGCGTCTACCAGCATACGCTCGGGACATGGCCGCATGTGTTATCGGGGTACGCAGCTGCACCATCTTCACAGCCATCGGTGGGGGGTCAATCTCGGCACGTGCCCTGTAAGGGTCTGATATAGATCGTGCCTCCTGGACGTCGCATGGTTCCTGCTCATCCCCAGAGCGCAAATCTGGATTCAGCAGCGTTCGGGACCTGGGGGGCAGTGCCCCAGCTGGGTCGTTACTCCCGACTCTCCCCTCCATGTCACCAGCCACACTTAAATCGGGGTCAGCAGAGCATAGGGCCGAAGCATCTCCGAGTACGTCTGCCCCCAGGGCCGTCTCCTCCCGGCAACTACTCAGCGCGGCCATCAATCGGCGCATAACTCCTCTGGTGAGGGGGCCGTCATCACTCTCCTCCTCCAGTATCCTCAGGCATGCATCAAGGCCTGAAATAACGGCTACCTCTCTTCCAGCGGGGGGATGGGGTCCGCCCCGACTCTGACCCGCAGGTCCGACCACTGTGCTTACATGAATGTCAGCCAGGGCAGCCGGGAGACGTGGGCTCTCCGTCCCCACAGACAGTAACATCAATGTCGAGTTGTGGTGGTCAGTCCAGTAAGGCTGGCAGGTGTTCAGAGCCGGGTGCTAGGCCTCAAGATGGCCGCCGGCGTCGTGTCCCGGTAAAAATAGCAGCGGCTAAGTTATTCTCTGGTCCGGAGGGGGGGCCAAGCGGACTCCGGACAACTCAGGACCGACGGCCAGCCACTCTAGTTCCCAAATGTCCAAAAAATGCTGCAGGTAAATAAGCTAGAGGTCCCAATTAGGAGAAGACATGCGGAGCTCCACCATTACATGTCCGCTCCCATGAGCAGCCGGCCACGCCCCCCCTCTCTTGGTATGTTTAACATCTTTGCAATCTTCTTATAGCCATTGCCCTTCCTGTGAAGAGTAATCACCTCTTCTCTTGTCTTCCTGGACCATTCTCTTGACTTCACCATGTATGTAACCACACCAGTAAATGTCTAGAAGGAGCTGAGTATCACAGTCATTTTAAAGCTGCCTAATTGGTGCTTATTATGCTTTATTGCTGCTCCGTGACATTGTCAGGTATATTACACAGAAAAGGCGAATTTAAAATGGATGCCTGTAGCCATTTTGTTTTAAAGACGTTTTTCTTTCAAAATATTCTCTAGGTTTCGAAATGAACAAGATTTTTTTTACAAAGTTCATTCCTGGGTTAAGAAGTCCCAGACATGAAGGAACCTAGAATGAATGTGAGATAATGTTAAGACGTGTCATAAGTAAATTTATTGGTCTATTCTAAATTTTTAAAACAAAAGAGATTTTGTTTCTTTTGGGTATAGGAATAAGAGTTAAAGCATTCTGTAATATAGAATTATATTCACAAAATATATGTTTATAATCAAGGTATATTTTATTATAATTACAGTTTGAAATATATACTCCAAAATATTGTAGAAAGTATATAATTGGTAAATAATAAAAATTACTAAAGAATAGATTCTGTCAGTTAACCAGGAAGAATTTAGCTGATAAGGCTCTTAGCAACCAAAAGGGAGGAGAGCTATAAATCTCAAGAAGAGACAGTCTAGAGACTGAAGACAAGGGTCTTTGTTAAGCTAAGTCTGACCTTTTGACCCTAGATAAGATATTAAAAAGAATTAATGGAATTAATATAAGAAGTGCAATACTGCCCTCTACAGGATAGTAAAAATAATGATTTTAATCATTAATATTAACTGTGTGGCTATAATAAGCGGGAAAAAGTTTTTGGTAGGTCAGTCAGAGATGTCAGCAGACAGACTCACATCGCCATGCACTCAGACATTCATTATATATGACACTCTGAGAAGTCGGAGATTGCCAGCCATCGGGACGCATCGCAATGCACTCAGACATCCATTACATATGACACTCTGAGCAACCGAGCAGACTCACACCACGATGCACTCAATCCCAAGACATGAGGCAATTAATATTCTCACCAAATCTCTAACTCACATGCATTGATTATCTAATATCGATAATTTTCACATATTCCAAAACAAAGCATCACATAAGAAATTCCAAGGCAGACTCATCAACATCCAAATTGGACAGGTAATGTATGAAATAAGGAATTAATGTAAAAAATATTTGTAGAGATTTTTGCAACGTAGACTGAGACTTCTCGGATAAGGTTAAAATCCAAATTCTAAGTATTTCTAATCTGCAGATGGAAATATGAAGAGGTGGATATAAGGATTTATTCCTAAAGAAATGTTGCAAGATTGATACCAATATATATATTGAATTTGGAAATTACTGTGATTTAAATTAATAAGCAAGGAATTATATAACTACAAAATAAAAAGCAAAAGATTAGAAGTTTAATTCTCGAGATTAGGGGAGGATTCACTAAATAAGTTTTTATTACTTATCATCAATTAGCTATCTTTTGTTGATCTATGTAGCATAGAGATATATAATATATCTATAAGAGCTGGCTGGTTAAACATTGTTTGCTGGGAAATGCATGTTGTATTAAGCAGAAATGTTTATTAATCATTTGTGTATTAGTTACTAACTGAGAAAATAAATGATATTAATCATATATGCAGTTACTAACCGGAGATACATATATTGTGAAGCTAGTTTTTATATGCTGATGGAGTGTGGTTTATAAATTGTTGTTCATGATATGAGATTTGAAATTCTTTTGTATACGTAATAAATATATATATATTTTTATCCGATTATTGATTATTGTATTTTTTAAAGCAAAACACAGACAATTAAAAGAATTCAGGATAATTTCTAAGAGATATAAACGATTGATATTTGTGTCTCGTATAAGTTTCTTATGAAATAATAATCCCTGATATATTGGAGACGACTGCCGAGGTAGGTCCAGTAAGTCCAATATAGACATATTGGAGGCTTGGCTGATAAATCCAATATATACAAACGTGTTGTATTCACGTGCAGAGATTATATCCGACAAATTGGAGGCACTGTCCGATTGTAGTATTTGTTTGGAATATAATTGTCGGTAATTGTCTGATTAGACAGAGATAAAATATATATATATATTTTGATTCCTTGTTGTATTTTGACTTGTGGTTTTACGGTTATCTACTAAACAGTGTAAAAATGTCAGAGTCAGAATCTGAGACTCAGGAAGATGTAGAGATACATACTAATCAAATAATATTGATAGATGTTATGTCTTATCTAAAGGACAAGTTACACGTCACAGACGATTTATTTGAATGGATAAAAGAATTGAAATCAAATATATCGAATTATGTTGATTCAATCTGGTCAGATCAATCAAATTTTCTTGAGTGTTTGCGAAAGATAAGTGCAGCCACAAATAAAAAGGACAAAGAAATGTTTGCTTTAAAAATTGTGCCTGAATGCATATACTTGATCGCAGAAATGAACAAGAGATTGAATGATGACAAAGAAACCAGAGACAGATTAGAAAATAAAAATTGTGACTTGCATGAAACCGTAAATAAATTAAAAGATGAGTCAGAACGAATGATAATGGAATTGAAGGTGTGTGCAAAAGAAAAAGATCAAATGCAAGATGAGATTGCTCAATTATCCAAATTAAATAAGGGCTAAACAAAAAGTTGGCGAGAATGAAACGCGAACATGAGAAATTCGCTGATGAGTTACGTCAGGTTGAAACTGATGTTCGAAGGGTTAAAGATTCTTCGTTAGAGAAGTTCCCTTTGAAAGCTCTAAGCCATACATCACTGATAAGACCTGATGACGGCTCTGTTATCTGAAAAGCCAGAATGAGCAGAGCGAATGTGAAAGTGAAACAAAATCTCATGATGAAAAAGAGTAAAACTCTTACACAGGAGTATTTCAAATCACATCACTCTAGCCAGCCACAGCCTATTAAGAAATATCATAAAGTGAATGATTTAACGAAAATTATTAATTTCCTCAAAACCTCAGTAGGTATTTTTGATGTTAAGGCATCATCAAGAATAATAAATCATTTATCGATGTTTGAAGAAGCTGTGGAAATAATGGGAATAGATTCAGATGCTCAGAAAATTGAGTTGATCCATGGGTCTTTGAAAGTAAATATAGGTATTTTTTCCAGTCTTTAAAAGAATCTGGTATAAGGAAATGGAGTAAAGTAGTTTCTGAGGTCAAATCCGAATTTGGGCCTCACCGTACCAGTCTAGCTGCGAAAAGAGCAATTTTAACTCTAAAATGCAGACCTAATCAAAGCCCCGTGAATTTCTTTCAGTTCTTAAAAATGCGTACAGCTTGGCTGAAAGAAACCCAGATTTTGAAAACCCTGAATTTATCCAATTATTTTATGACGCATTGCCAAATAAAATAAAGGTCATTTTGGCAAGAGATTATGACCCGAGAAATGGTTTGGATTGGGTACTAAAAGAAAGTATGACCCTATTTACTGTATTTGAATATAGTGAAGAAACTCAGGGGAAAAGAGTGAAAAACTCACCTGAGGAAATAGCGGAAATTCACGCTAAAAAGGGCGATATTAAATTTGAGTCCCACAAAAAGAGTTATGCGGAAATATTGCGTGACTCCATACCCCAAAGGGAAAAATCCAAGCCAGATCAGGAAAAAGGGTTTGCCAGAGAAAATTCAGGAAGTAAATTTCAATCTAGGAAGCAATGGGTACCTAGAAGTCAGTGGGTTAAATCAAGGGAAAATGTACCTAGACAGGAAACAACCAGAGGTAAGACTGAATCTGATGTGTCTGATAATGCGCAAGCTTCGTCCCCAAGGACGAATAGAAAGCGGAGATATAATGTACGCCAGCGTATGGGTCAAATGCAGGAAGATTTCCGTGTGCTGACAGAAAAACTGGATCAGATCACTCAGTTAATGACTGGAAATAACACTGGTCAGGTTGTAAGCGATGCAACACCTGCAGCCCCACCCAACCAGTGACTAGATGATGTTTCTGATGAAGTAACCAGTATCCATGAAAATTTACCAGAAAGTGATGATGAAATGATTAATACAAATGTTTGTATGGTTGACGATTTAAACCCTTCCCTGCAAAGAGAAGGAAAATGTATTTTATCTCCCCAGACTAAGTGCGAGCAAGCTGAGAAGACTGGATCCGAAATGGACAGCACAGCTGCCAAAAGCACGTTTGAGAGAGCAAAATCAGTTGGTAAAATCTATCCAAAACCTAATTTCATATCTCACTCTAAATTTCTCTGTAAATTGCATAGCATTGAAGACCGATATTATGTGAATGTAGAATTACAAGATAATTTACCACATATTCCGTCCTTGCTAGACACTGGAAGCCAGGTTACGTTAATATCAGCATTATTTTGAACAGGTCCAAGAACTGTCCTCCAGGAAGCCTAGATTAGATAAATCTAATGCTAATCTAGTGAGTGTGAGTGGCACATCTCTGAAAGTTCTGGGCACGGCTAAATTGGATTTTAAATTGGGGAATAAAGTAATTCGGCATCCAACACTTGTTGTGGATCTGCCCCAAAATCGCCTAATTATTGGAATGGACCTTCTCAAAAGGTTAAATCCAATCATTGATTTTATCAATGAGGTTATTTGGTCCCAAGTAAATGTTCCAATCAGCTATGATAGATCCCAATCCCATCACACTCAGCGTAACTGCCACGTGATTGAGGAAAGGCCGGATTCTATTGAAGTCCTTCAGAAATAGCCAGATACCTGATATCTCTTTCTTAAGGCCAAAGCCCCTGACTACAGGAGAGCAGGAGGATAACACCATATGTGTTTCCCCCGAGAGAATTCGAGATATATGTCTGGAAGATGACGTGCTAATTATTCACCTCCACAAGAGGGAGACAGAACCAGATGGACATAGTGACCCTGAAGTTATCAGATACCCAGATCCTCAAGATGAGTGGATAACAGATCTAGATAATGATGGAGACAGTCCTAATGTTATTGGAAAAAGTTATGTTATATATTTCTAGAAGAAATAAAACTGCCAAGCTCAATTGCATGATTGTCATTCTAGATCACCTCAGAATGTGAAGATGGAACAACAGAAGACACTTAACTGGTATCATGTGAAGTGATGTTTTAATTAACATGTGATTCTTCTTCCCAGCATTCAGATGTTTAACGCAAGCTAGTAGATAGACTAGATCCGTACGGTTAATTAAATTTAATCAGAGATCAGAGTATCTATAGGGAAATTGAGTGAAATCGCTAGTCTATGAATGGTTATTTATACTCTTTCTTTCAACAGAAATTGAGATAAATGGTTAATCCGAACTGCGACGTTAAATTCGCAAAGATGAATCGGACCACCAAAGACTGCGACTATCTGGAAATTCTACGGTTTTCCGCACAATTCCAAGGAGGATGCTAAAGTCCCATGCGCATAAAGCTCATGCAAGCCTGAAAGACATGCGGGATACAGCCAGGATACCGTTGATTGCTATGTACAAGAAGCACCGAAAAAAAAAAAAGATTTGCTGCATATTTTATTGCAACCGCTGTTTGATATACAGAAAGAGAAGCAAATGTTTACTGGAAGAATCTGGTACAAAACAAGAGAGTGTTCATACCCACACCAGTGATTCTCGTGGAAGTTTCTAAAGAAACAAGAGTTGTTATCGAGAAGTTAATTTTTTTTTTAAATGAAGTCTGGTATGACGAGAACAAATCGTTGTCGTATTCCAAGGGCAAGAGATACCCATGAATCCAGATTTGAAATCTTGCTAAAGAACTAGCATGACCATACTATTGAACTTCTAATAAATAAAAAATTAATCTAACAATTTATGCTCCAATGTATTCACAGATTGATCATCAATTGCTATCTGCTTATAATGGGCCGAAGATTACAGAGATTGTGATTTGTACAGTAATTATGTTTCTAACTGTCTGGATGATTGTACTAACAAAGGAAGTACGTACATTGAAGTTTAAAAACACTGCATTTTCAATTATTAAATGGATGAAAGAAGAAAAACGTGTCGCGAAAGGCGGAGACCTAGCCTAATTGGTAAAGGGGGGAGATAATGTATGTTTTCCTGAAATTTATTAATTGGTCAATAAATAAATATCCAAGAAACCAAAGGGGGGTTATGTCAGGTATATTACACAGAAAAGGCGAACTTAAAATGGATGCCTGTAGCCATTTTGTTTTAAAGACGTTTTTCTTTCAAAATATTCTCTAGGTTTAGAAATGAACAAGATTTTTTTTACAAAGTTCATTCCTGGGTTAAGAAGTCCAGACATGAAGGAACCTAGAATGAATGTGAGATAATGTTAAGACGTGTCATAAGTAAATTTATTGGTCTATTCTAAATTTTTAAAACAAAAGAGATTTTGTTTCTTTTGGGTATAGGAATAAGAGTTAAAGCATTCTGTAATATAGAATTATATTCACAAAATATATGTTTATAATCAAGGTATATTTTATTATAATTACAGTTTGAAATATATACTCCCAAATATTGTAGAAAGTATATAATTGGTAAATAATAAAAATTACTAAAGAATAGATTCTGTCAGTTAACCAGGAAGAATTTAGCTGATAAGGCTCTTAGCAACCAAAAGGGAGGAGAGCTATAAATCTCAAGAAGAGACAGTCTAGAGACTGAAGACAAGGGTCTTTGTTAAGCTAAGTCTGACCTTTTGACCCTAAGATAAGATATTAAAAAAATTAATGGAATTAATATAAGAAGTGCAATACTGCCCTCTACAGGATAGTAAAAATAATGATTTATATTATCATTAATATTAACTGTGTGGCTATAATAAGCGGGAAAAAGTGTTTGGTAGGTCAGTCAGAGATGTCAGCAGACAGACTCACATCGCCATGCACTCAGACATTCATTATATATGACACTCTGAGAAGTCGGAGATTGCCAGCCATCGGGACGCATCGCAATGCACTCAGACATCCATTACATATGACACTCTGAGCAACCGAGCAGACTCACACCACGATGCACTCAGATCCCAAGACATGAGGCAATTAATATTCTCACCAAATCTCTAACTCACATGCATTGATTATCTAATATCGATAATTTTCACATATTCCAAAACAAAGCATCACATAAGAAATTCCAAGGCAGACTCATCAACATCCAAATTGGACAGGTAATGTATGAAATAAGGAATTAATGTAAAAATATATTTGTAGAGATTTTTGCAACGTAGACTGAGACTTCTCGGATAAGGTTAAGATCAAATTCTAAGTATTTCTAATCTGCAGATGGAAATATGAAGAGGTGGATATAAGGATTTATTCCTAAAGAAATGTTGCAAGATTGATACCAATATATATATTGAATTTGGAAATTACTGTGATTTAAATTAATAAGCAAGGAATTATATAACTACAAAATAAAAAGTAAAAGATTAGAAGTTTAATTCTCGAGATTAGGGGAGGATTCACTAAATAAGTTTTTATTACTTATCATCAATTTAGCTTATCTTTTGTTGATCTATGTAGCATAGAGATATATATATATATCTATAAGAGCTGGCTGGTTAAACATTGTTTGCTGGGAAATGCATGTTGTATTAAGCAGAAATGTTTATTAATCATTTGTGTATTAGTTACTAACTGAGAAAATAAATGATATTAATCATATATGCAGTTACTAACCGGAGATACATATATTGTGAAGCTAGTTTTTATATGCTGATGGAGTGTGGTTTATAAATTGTTGTTCATGATATGAGATTTGAAATTCTTTTGTATACGTAATAATATATATATATTTTTATCCGATTATTGATTATTGTATTTTTTAAAGCAAAACACAGACAATTAAAAGAATTCAGGATAATTTCTAAGAGATATAAACGATTGATATTTGTGTCTCGTATAAGTTTCTTATGAAATAATAATCCCTGATATATTGGAGACGACTGCCGAGGTAGGTCCAGTAAGTCCAATATAGACATATTGGAGGCTTGGCTGATAAATCCAATATATACAAACGTGTTGTATTCAAGTGCAGAGATTATATCCGACAACATCCACAGGTGTTTTCAATACCTGATTGAAAACACTTGAATGAACCTCTGTCCTTCAGAGTGGTAGTCTTTAAGGGGTTGAATAATTGTGTCAATGAAGAATTCACAAAAGAAACATTTACTACTGTATTACAAAACCAATTGATGTCATTTTAGTTGCATATGGTTCTTTAAAAAGTCCTTGTAGGATTTCATTCTGAATACAATTACAAATGTCACTAAATTCCCTAAAACCCTTTACAGCATTGGGGGTTGAATCATTTTGAACACAACTGTATAACGGACCTCTATTTCCTTAACCCCTGCCTATGTGTGTATTTGTTGGTTTGCTCTGCTTAACCCGGCCATTATTAAGGACCGGCTAGCTAGAGCATTGTGGGTTACTTTATTCTGCAGGTTGTTTTACTTTGCACTCAGCCACTTTCTTTGTGTTCGTCATGCTCAGTATTACTGACCATAACCCGGCCATTACTAAGGACCGGTTGGTCAGGGTCTGTTGGCTTACAGTCTGCAAGCGGGGTTACCCGATTCTGACAGTCACAAGACACAGATCACCTCAATTCCCAAATATTTTGTAGAAAGTAGTGACCCCCAAAATACTGCATGGCACTGGCTGTGAGTCACAAGACACAGATCACCCCAATTCCCAAATATTTTGTAGAAAGTAGTGACCCCCAAAATACTGCATGGCACTGGCTGTGAGTCACAAGACACAGATCACCTCAATTCACAAATATTTTGTAGAAATTAATGACCCCCAAAATACTTGCTGGGTCTGAGCACAAAGATTACAACAATTCCCAGATATTTGGTAGAAATGAGACCCCCCCAGTAGCTGGTGGCAGACTGGCAGTAAGAAAACACTAACACAACAACAATCTCCTATGAAATCTCCTCTCAAACGTGTGCAGAAGCGCTGTGTGGAAGCCTTATATAGTGTGCTGCGGGACTTAGCTCTGTGAGCCCATGATTGGGCAAAATTTGCCCAATCAGGACTGAGCGGTGATTGGCATAGTGTTGAACCTGTCTTGCACCTGACCTGTGGTCAGGTGCAAGGCTGTAGCCAATTACAAGCTTCAGGCCAGTGGAAAAGTGCATTGTGGTGCATTGTGGTGCATTGTGGGCGAACACGCGGCGAACAGGCGGAAATGTTCGTAGTTCGCGAACATGCGAACAGGCTATGTTCGATGCGAACTCCGAACCGATCGAACCGAACAGCTCATCCATAAAAAAGACACCCTGAATAGATGGAGAAACCACTAAAACGATACCCGCACACCCTGAATATATGGATGAACCCCTAAATAGACACCCGCACACCCTGAATATATAGAGGAACCCCTAAAAAGACACCCACACACCCTGAATATATGGAGGAGCCCCTAAAAACACACCCGCGCACCCTGATTATATGGAGGAACCCCTAAAAACACACCCGCACACCCTGAATATATGGATGAGCCCCTAAAAACACACCCGAACACCTAGAATATATGGAGGAACCCCTAAAAACATACCCACACACCCTGAATATATGGAGGAACCCCTAAAATGACACCCGCTCACCCTAAATATATGGAAGAACCTCTAAAAAGACACTCGCACACCCTGAATATATGGACGAGCCCTTAAAAGACACCCACACTTTGAATATATGGAGGAGCCCCTAAAAGGATACCTGCACATCCTGAATATATGGGCGAACCTCTAAAAAGACACCCACACACCCTGAATAGATGGAGGAGCCCCTAAAACACACCCTGAATAGATGGAGAAACCCCTAAAACGACACCCTGAATATATGGAGCCCCTAAAAGACGCCTGCACACCCTGAATATAAAGAGGAGCCCCTAAAATTACACCCGCTGTTCTGTTTCTCCACCAAAGCACTGAGAATGTGATTGTTACCAGAATCCACCTGGCTCTTTCGGGAGAACTCCGGGCTGGCGCGGACAAAGACTGACTGGACACGAGTCTCTTCAGGAAAGGCAAACTTTATTGTGACGTCACCACTCAGCCAGGATTGATTCGCAAAGACTGAGTGCCTCTTACAGTCAAACATAGTATTTTATACCTTGAATAGATAATCAGGTACATCCCAATTAGCCCACCCCACAGTGACACTATCACACCCCACGTGGGCCTGTACCTTCCGCTTACCAATTTAATATCTTGCATTGTATTACTTTGTATTTCTGTAACTGTAACACTTCAATGTTCTTGAACCCAGGACATACTTGAAAACGAGAGAAATCTCAATGTATCCTTCCTGGTAAAATCCTTTATAAATAAATAAATTCCACACATCCTATACTATAATTAAGTAAGGCTTGGCGTGTCCGTCGCCAAGCCTTACTCTGCGCATGCGCGCGCAACCAGCGGCGGTTGGTTGCGCGCGCATGCAACCGCCGCGGCACGAGCCGGCTGTGCGCTCGCCGCGGCGGTTACAAGATGCACACAGCAGCCGGGTAGAGACTGCACTCGCAGCCTCTACCCGGCTGCCGCGCGCATCCAACCCCCGAGGGGCGAAGGGAAAGTTCCCTCGCTTCCGCTCTTTGAAGGACCCAAGCCGCGGTCACGTGGGAGTCCCACGTGACCGCGGCTTGGGTCCTTCAACGACCGGAAGCGGGGAAACTTTCACTTCGCCGCTCGGGAAGGTAAGTATGCAGAGCTCATGGGGCGGCTGTCCGAATGCCGATAGAGCATTCGAACAGCTGCCCCATGTCTAGTCTGGGGTCTGAGCTGGGGGGCAGTATCCACGAGCTGAGGGCAGTATCCACGAGCTGAGGGCAGTATCCACATGCTGGGGGCAGTATCCACGAGCTGAGGGCAGTATCCACGAGCTGGGGGGCAGTATCCACGAGCTGGGGGGCAGTATCCCTGAGCTGGGGGGCAGTATCCACGTGCTGGGGGCAGTATCCACGAGCTGAGGGCAGTATCCACGTGCTGGGGGCAGTATCCACGTGCTGGGGGCAGTATCCACGAGCTGAGGGCAGTATCCACGAGCTGGGGGGCAGTATCCACAAGCTGAGGGCAGTATCCACGTGCTGGGGGCAGTATCCACGAGCTGGGGGGCAGTATCCACGTGCTGGGGGCAGTATCCACGGGCTGGGGGGCAGTATCCACGTGCTGGGGCAGTATCCACGTGCTGGGGCAGTATCCACGTGCTGGGGGCAGTATCCACGAGCTGAGGGCAGTATCCACGAGCTGAGGGCAGTATCCACGAGCTGAGAGCAGTATATCCACAATAGACTGCCCTCTGGGCAGACTTTCCAACTTGTTGGCAATAAATTGGCAGCTTTCACAGTATTTTGACAGTTTGAGAATTTAACGCTCTCCTTGATCCTGCTTGTGCCTCCCTCGGACTTGTTTATTGTATCCTTCTGATAAGGCCCCGTCTGGTTTCACATCTCTCTTTGTTCAGGCCCTACCTCTCTGACCTTGAGGTAACTTCTTTCCATCCTGTCACTTAGTGCCAGCATCTGCCCGGATCTTGTTAATTTAATTGCCTGGCCTGTTAGTTTAACCACTTGAATGCTAAGGACGCGCTCAGCGCGTCCTCAGCATTCCCCCTGGTATGCGGAGGACGCGCTGAGCGCGTCCTCGCATTGGGGTCAGCGTTCGGCCGGGTACCGGCCGATCGCTGGCCCCTCCGGTGCGGGCTGACATCCTGGATGTCAGCCGGCATCCGGAGCAGTGGCCGCCATTATTATGTGTCATCGCGCCCCCGCGATGACACATAATTCAGCGCCCCCCCCCGCATGTGCGGAGGAGGCGCCTGAAAGGGAGGGGGGGGAGGTCCTTCGGACCTCTCTCCTCCCGATCGGCGGCTCACAGGGGCTTAACCCAGGCATCATTTGGAAGGGCACAGCCTGCCCTTCCAAATGATGCCTGGCATTAACCCCTGGGGAGCTGGATCGCAAATCGGCGCTGAAAAGCGCCGATTTGCGATCCTTCCCGGGAGCTGGCCGACATCTTGGATGTCGGCCAAGCTTCCGGGAACTCCCCCAGAGGACTGGCGTCATCGTGCGCAGCACGATGACGCCAGTCCTAGCATTAACCCCTAACTGCCACGAAGTGTGGAGATAGGGAGTTCATTGGAACTCCCTATCTCCCGATCCGTGGCAGTTAGGGGTTAAATTTTGATATCGTTGGATCGGCCAGAGCATGGCCGTTCAACGATACCAAACATGAAAGTAAAATAAATTGTAAAAAAAAAAAAAAAAGAAAAATAAAAAAAAAAAATTAAAAAAAAAAAATAATAAAAAAAAATAAACACTTTTTTTTTTTTTTTTTGTTTTGTTAATGCAGCAATATTGTTCCCATTTCAATTATAATGTGAACAATGATGCTGCATTAACGATTTTTGTATGCGGTGCGTTTGTTAAAAATGGTGTCATTTTCCCCAAAAAAAAAATGTAACGAGACCCCATCTCTAATTTTTTTAACAAGCGCACCCCATACAAAATATATCCGCAATTGCTCGCATGTTAAAATGTGGAAAAAAACACTTTACACGCTGTAAATTATTGAAAATACATATTTTATTGCATTTTTTGTTATAATATACAAACATGACATAACGTATACACATAATAATGACATATTATGAATCTACCGAGTCTGACGGAAAGAACGATATATAATATGTCGATGTCATATACTAAAATAAGCCTTCAAAACACGTTTAAACATGATGCGCAAAACAGGTAAAAAATGACCTCAGCACAGGGGCGGGAAAAGCCTCAGCAGCGAAAGGGTTAAGGAATTCCAGAGAATCTATGCAAGCTAATTCTAATTGAGTTAATATTCGCTATTTACATTCATGAGAACCAGAGTTCTGCACAAGATGGCGGCCAACTCCTGGCCTGAGTCCCTTACATTCCCCTCTTGGCTAGGGTTTCAGGTTCTCTTCCTGAGACCCTTAGCCACTACACTCCACTATCTCTATTCTTGAACACTTTGTACTTTGGGGAAATTTCTTTTACTGGAAACAGATCTCAGGGAATCATCATGGGTATCTTTTGTGTCTGTCTAGGTGTTAACGCTTTCTTACACAATGGCCATAGGCATATTGCTATTCGGTACAACACCATTCCTATCACTAAGACTACATCGTCATTATCATGGATCCAATCCGTGAGATAAATCCCAGGATTGATCCAAACCAATCTCTGAATGACCGAGCCCTCGAAAAGGGTTCCAGCCTTCCACTGCGATCTGCCTGGCTGTGTTTTGCAACTGGGCAACTTTCTCCTGGTGATCTTGGATTACCTGGTAATAGTCATGGACATTGTGTGATGTGTTTCTGATGTAGGTGCAACATTCATAATGCATAATCAATTCACATAGTCCATTCAACGCTGCACTGATCTGTTCCAATGCCATGTCATGCACCATTTGCAACTTTCGGATTTCACGCAACTCAAGGTTCAACAGCTGGATATCCTTGCTTGTTCTATTCAAAATCTCATCCATCAGCATTGAGTAATTATTCATTCTCCTCATCAACTCCCTTCCCCATCCAGTCCATGTTGGAAATCATGCCCATGCCTGGTCCTTCTTTGAAAACAACTCTCTTTTCTGTTTCTCAAACACCAGTGGGTACCTAGGGTGTAATGCAGTGTCTGAGGCTGTGTCATCGCCCTGTACCCTCTGAATTGGGATCAACTTAGCTAGATAGCACATTCCTGTAGTTGTAGGTGGTACCCATGTGTAACACACGCTTCCACAACACACCTGGTAGCCTCCCGTCAATATGAATGGGGACAAATGTAGTGTTCCATTGCGAACCTCAATCATCATTCTTACCAAACGTGCCGCAAGATCTTTCGCGTTCTGTTTGTCTGTTGTCACATTAGCTATTGTCAGTTGCTGTTTTGGGGTGAGTCTCAGGGGCCTTACCACAAACATCCTAGTCCCTGCTCCTGACAAATTTGTGTGTGCTGTAAAATTAAACCTACTAGACTGGCAAGGGTTCTCATTCATACTCAGGTTATTTGTACCTATCTGGAAACACCATTCTGGCGGGTACACAGGACCTGTTATTGGATAATTTGGCATTGTCTCCTCTGGTTTAATCTGAGGGTCAGAGATAGTATGAATCAAAATATTTCCAGTCACAAACGTACTCAAGTTCATAGGAATTGCAGCAAATGGAATATATATTGTCTCTGGGTGCAATCTGCTGCACACCCAACACGCTTTCTGTCCTGATTTCTTTGCGTATGCGTATTTGAACTTCACCAGCAGGTGACCTCTCGGCGTGGTCATGGAACCTAGGTCACGCTTCTGTCTCCACATGGTACGATTCTCCATTACTGGGTGGGTGCCATTCCAGATGTGGGAGATATCCACTCTCCCCTTCGTGTTTGAACAATTAGGGCAGATTCCACGTGACAAACCATAAATAAGGTTGGCAAGGTATAGTATCAGCACTAGGAACGCTCCCAGTGTCAAAGTCCCTTGGACAATTCTTTTCACAGTCACATAAACCCTATCCCTCCTCCCAGGTATCTCAAGAGTGAAGGTCATTTCAGGTTGGGCTGGGGGAAAAGGCGGTCCCCGAAAAATAGCCCTTGGGGTTTCCCTCTGGGTATCCCCATTCTCCTCTGCTGGTGGTCAGGCATTATTATGGCCCTCAAAACACCCACTTGTCGAGTCTTTAGATGCTTGGAACTGCAGTCTTTGTCAGTTTCAGCCTTAGTGGGTTGGTCTCGCTGGGGATGACTCTCCACTCTGGTTCAGGGTTGGCTGCAGCTGTTTTCAGTCTCGAGTGATGTATCCACGGAACCACCTCGGCAACATTCACTGCTGTGGGGGTGGATAACAGGACAAGGTAAGGACCCCTCCATTTTGGGCCTAGTGGGTCATTATTCCACTCCTTCACCCAAACCGAGTCACTTGGACAATAGTTATGCAGTGGGGGATACAAGAAATGAGGTAGATTATCTCCCACCCAAGTGTTCAACTTTTGCATTGATTGACCCAACAATAACACTTGTTCATTCAATTTGGTTTCACCCAATGCCCGAAGGTCCCCCTTTAAACCATTAATCAAAGGGGTAGGCCGCCCAAACATGAGTTCGTATGGACTTAGCTTCAATTGGGGGGGGTTGGCTTGCATCTATTATGCAATAAAACTATCGGCAGCACCTCCAACCAGCCCAGTGACGTTTCTTGGCACAGTTTTGACATTAAAGTCTTTAATGTTCTGTTCATTCGCTCAACTTTTCCTGAACTTTGGGGCCTGTAGGCTGTGTGTAGCTTCCAGGTTATGCCCAACAGGCGAGCAAGCCTGCTGCAAACAGTTCTGTACAAAAGCTGGGCCATTGTCTGACCCAATTTCAAGTGGAAGTTCGTAGCGTGGTATAATTTCTCTCATTAGGCTTCTCACTACTTCTGCTGTCTTCTCAGTCCTTGTGGGGAAAGCCTCTACCCATCCTGTCAGTGTGCACACCATCACGAGTAGATATTTGTATCCTTTGCAGGGTGGTAGCACCGTGAAATCTATCTGCAGCGATGCCATTGGGGATAGTCCGATAGGCTGCTTTCCCAGAGGCTGCGATGGGCCTGTTCTTGGGTTATTCTTGGCACATGTCACGCACTGCTGGGCTACTGTCTTACAGATTACTGACAACCCAGGCACATAGAAATGTGGCTCCAACTGTTGTTCCATCATTTCTCTTCCTCCGTGAGTGCTGGCATAGAGTGCTCTTACAATTTCAGGTGCCAATGTCGCAGGTAGGACTATTTGGTTGCTTGCCAACTGGAACCATCCGTCTTCTCCATACTTTCCTGGTTCCTCTGACAGACATTTCTTCTCCTTTTCTGAATACACCAGCATCCATTCGCTCAGGGCAGCTGGCAGTAATGGAGCTATCATTGTAGATGGGGCCTTGTAGCTTTCAAGTTCTTCCTGTCTGCCCCATATGAATTCTTCTTTTGGTTGATAGTGTCGCCAGCCGAAGTACAGTAGGTCTTGTCTCTTCTGTACATCTCTCACCGCTGGAACAAAGAAGTTCATTTCACTTTTCTTCTTTCTTGGCAGGTTATGCTTAATAAGGATCTCCTTGAGGAGAAACTTCACCAGTGGGGCTTGATATTCTTCAGATCCTAATTCCCCCAAGCACAGCAGGATACGGGTAATTCTCAAGTTGTTATGAGTGTTGATTGTCAGATTATCGAATCGTTGGACGAAATTTTCTGCTCGTTCAACTTCAGTTACTTTAGAAACATAGAAAAATGTCGGCAGATAAGAACCTTTCGGCCCATCTAGTCTGCCCAATTACATGGATACTTAACCTGGATTTATCTTTTGTTTAGGATAGCCTTATGCCTATCCCATGCTTGCTTAAATTCAATTACTGTTTTGGCCTCTACCACTTCTACTGGAAGACTGTTCCATGTATCCACCACCCGCTCAGTAAAATAATGCTTCCTGATGTTACTTTTAAACCTTTGCCCCTCTAATCTAAGACTATGTCCTCTTGTTTTGCTATTTTGTTTCCTTTTAAATATACTCCCTTCCTCTACCTTGTGGATTCCCTTTACGTATTTAAATGTTTCTATCATATCTCCTCTGTCTCGTCTTTTTTCCAAGCTGTACATGTTAAGATCATTAAGCCTTTCTTGGTAACTTTTCTCCTTCAAGCCGTACACCATTTTAGTAGCCCTTCTCTGAACTCTCTCTAAGATGTCTATATCCTTCTGGAGATACGGTCTCCAGTACTGCACACAGTACCCCAAGTGAGGTCTCACCAGTGCTCTGTACAGTGGCATGAGCACTTCCCTTTTCCTACTGCTAATACCTCTCCCTACACAACCAAGCATTCTGCTAGCATTTCCTGCTGCTCTATTACATTGACTACTTACCCTTAGATCCTCTGAAATAATGACCCCTAAATCCGTTTCCTCAGATGTTGAGGTTAGGACTGTATCAAATATTCTATATTCAGCCCTTGGGTTTTTACGTCCCAGGTGCATTATCTTG
The DNA here is from genome assembly GCA_009667805.1 of Leptobrachium leishanense. Classification (NCBI taxonomy): domain Eukaryota; kingdom Metazoa; phylum Chordata; class Amphibia; order Anura; family Megophryidae; genus Leptobrachium; species Leptobrachium leishanense. The sequence goes on along the minus strand of CM019067.1, from coordinate 3,570,409 downwards.
CACTTATCCACATTAAAACTCAATTGCCACAGCTCCGACCATTTTTTTAGTTTACCTAAATCATTTGTCATTTGGCTGATCCCTCCAGGAACGTCAACCCTGTTGCAAATCTTTGTGTCATCAGCAAAAAGACATACTTTTCCATTAATACCTTCTACAATATCACTAATAAAAATATTAAAGAGAATGGGTCCAAGTACTGACCCCTGAGGTACCCCACTGGTAACAAGACCTTGCGCCGAATAAACTCCATTTACCACAACCCTCTGTTGTCTGTCACTCAGCCACTGCCTAATCCATTCAACAATATTGGAATCCAAGCTCAAAGATTGCAATTTATTGATAAGCCTTCTATGCGGAACAGTATCAAAAGCCTTACTGAAATCTAAATAAGCAATGTCTACTGCACCACCTGTGTCTATTATTTTTGTTACCCATTCAAAAAAATCAATAAGATTAGTTTGGCATGATCTCCCTGAGGTAAACCCATGTTGTTTCTGATCCTGTAATCTATGTGTTTTTAGATGTTCAACAATCCTTTCCTTTAACATGGTTTCCATTAATTTCCACACTACTGACGTAAGACTAACTGGCCTATAGTTCTCCGATTCCTCCCTACTACCCTTCTTGTAAATAGGCACAACATTTGCTAATTTCCAGTCTTCTGGGACGACTCCTGTTAACAAGGATTGGTTAAATAAATCTGTTAACGGTTTTGCTATTACATCACTGAGCTCTTTTAATAATTTAGGATGGATCCCATCAGGCCCCATTGACTTATTTGTCTTTACTTTAGACAGCTGCTTTAGAACCTCCTCCTCTGTAAACTCATATGTAAATGTCTCTTTAGTGTTCTCTCCTAACTGAGGTCCCTTTCCTTCCTTTTCTTCTGCAAAGACTGAACAAAAATATTCATTGAGGCAGTCAGCGAGACTTTTATCCTCTTCTACATACCTTCCTTCCTTTGTTTTTAATCTAACTAATCCTTGTTTTACTTTTCTTTTCTCGTTTATGTATCTAAAAAATGTTTTGTCCCCCTTTTTTACTGACTGAGCTATTTTCTCTTCTGAGTGTGCTTTGGAAGCTCTTATAAATTGCTTTGCCTCTTTCTGCCTAATCTTATAGGTTTGCCTATCTTCTTCACTCTGAGTTGTTTTATAATTATTGAATGCTATCTTCTTGTTCTTCACTATTTTGGCCACTTCTGCAGAGTACCACAGTGGTTTCTTCCCTTTTTTGTTTTTGCTAACAAGCCGAATGCAATTGCCTGTGGCCTTCAATAATGCCTCCTTTAAATAATCCCATTTCTCCTGGACTCCCTTTAAACTCCTCCAGTCTGATAATGACTCCTTCACACAAAATCTCATTTTAGAAAAATCTGTTTTTTTAAAGTCTAAAACTTTTGTTTTTGTGTGGTGCGGCTCCATCCCTGTTCTTATATTAAACCATACTAACTGGTGATCACTAGATCCCAAATTTTCACCTACAACAACGTCCGATACCAAACCTCCATTTGTGAGTATTAAATCCAATATGGCCTCTTTACGGGTCGGCTCCTCAACTACTTGTGTTAGAGATAATTACAGTAAGGAGTTTAGAATATTTGTACTCCTGGTGCACCCAGCTATTTTGGTTTTCCAGTTCACATCAGGAAGATTAAAGTCCCCCATGATAATAACTTCCCCCTTCATTGCCATTTTGGCTATTTCCTCAACCAGCAGATTATCTAGCTCTTCTACTTGTCCAGGGGGTCTATAGATCATGTCTTCTTCATCCTCCCCCACTAGTTTTACGCCGAAGAACTTCAGCATCATCTTGTATGCTCGAAGGAGTCTTTGCTGAATTTCTGAGGTGTTACACATAAGGTACTTCTCTTGGGGGTTCAGTGGTGTGGAGTAGAAATTTTGGCCTTGCTCCAGGGTAGGGAAGAGCCACTGGATGTAGTCATGGTTGTCTTCTAGTAATTCAAAATTTTCATAGCATCTTTGTAGAATAATCGATGAGTTCACCATTTGGTTCGAATTTTCTCCAATTCATGTAGAATTCATAGTTTGGCATGAAAACTGGTTCATCTTGCTTGCAGAGGAGGATCCTGAAGACTTGACAGGGTGGCAAAAGTGGTTTTGCAGCAAACTTTGCAGCTTGGTCTGCTCGTCTATTCCCTATGGGAATTTCGTCATCACCTCTCTGGTGACCCCGGCAGTGCATGATACTGACAGCACTTGGTTTCCACACAGCATCTAGGACAGCTGAAATTTCAGCAGCATACTTGACTTGTTTTCCCGAAGAAGAAAGTAGGCCTCTTTCTTTATAGAGTGCACCATGAGCATGGACAGTCATAAAGGCATATTTAGAATCAGTATAGATGTTCACTCGCTTTCCTTCGGAGATTTCTAGCGCTCTTGTCAACTCTAGTATTTCGGCCAGTTGTGCTGACGTGTGGCCTGGTAAGGGGTTTGCTTCAAGAACTCCCTCTGTTGTGACAGTCGCATAGCCGGAGACTTTATTTCCATCATCCATATAACTGCTACCATCAGTAAAGAGTTGCAGGTCGTATTTGTCTAGGGGTATGTCTTTCAGATCTGGTCTGCTACTGAATACTTCTTCCATGACTTGGAGACATTCATGATTTGGATCTTCCTCACAGTCAGGCAGTAACGTAGCAGGATTCAAGGTAGCGATGAGGTCCAGATGAACCCGTGGATTCTCACACATCATTGCTTGATATTTCGTCATCCTGCTATTGCTGAACAAGTAACTGCCTTTAACATCCAGCAGGGCCTTGACTGCATGTGGCACCTTGACATGAAGAACCTGTCCAAGGGTTAACTTGTCGGCTTCAGCGATCAGCATTGCAGTAGCTGGCACTGCTTTCAGGCAAGGGGGTAGGCCACAGGCCACAGGGTCAAGTTGCTTGGAGAGGTAGGCCACAGGCCTTGGCCATAAACCAAAATTCTCGAGCAGCACTCCTGTTGCTGTCTGGTTGTGTTCATGCACATACAGCTGGAAGGGTTTGCTATGGTCCGGCAGACCCAATGCTGGGGCTTCCATCAGGAGGGTTTTCAGTTTCAGAAAGACAGCCGTATGTTCTTCTTCCCAGAGGAACAGGTCATGCTCTCCCCCCTTGGTAGCTTGATGGAGGGGTTTGGCAATCTCGGCAAAGTTGGGGATCCATAAACAGCAGAAGCCTGCAGCTCCTAGGAATTCACGGACTTGCCTTCGCGTCTTTGGCGGGGGTATACGGCAGACTGCCTCCTTTCTCTCAGCTCCCAGTGCATGCTTTGTACCTGTTAATTGGAAACCTAGATACTTTACACTTTGTTTACATATTTGCGCATACTTTCTGGAGACTTTATATCCTGCTTGACACAGCAGATGTAGCAGTGCTTTGGTGGCGGAAAGACAGTCTTTTTCAGTGGGGGAAGCAAGCAATAAATCATCTACATACTGCAATAGGACAACTTTGTCTGGCTGAGTGTTGAAGGACAGGAGGTCCTGGCTGAGCACGCAACCAAAAATTGTGGGCGAATTCTTGAAACCTTGCGGTAGGCGTGTCCACGTCATTTGACGCGCTCCGGTCTCGGACTCTTCCCACTGGAATGCAAAAAGGGGTTGGTTTGCTGGAGCGAGGCGGATGCAAAAGAAAGCATCTTTTAAATCAAGCACTGCGTAATATTTTGTATCTCCAGGAATTAATGCCAATAAATTGTATGGATTGGGGACAACTGGGTGCAGGGTTACTGTAGCTTCGTTAACCGCCCTTAAATCTTGAACTGGACGGTACTCCTGGGTCCCTTCTTTCTGTACTGGCAATAGCAGTGTATTCCATGGTGACACACAAAATTTCAATATCCCGTGATCTTTCAGTCTCTGTAAATGTGTCTGGATATTTTGTTTGGCTTTCTGTGGAATGTGATACTGTCTCAGAGCGACAGGCGTTGCGCCAGGTTTCAGATCAACATATACTGGGGGAATATTCACGGCTAAACCAGGCGGGTTGTCCTCCGCCCACACTCCAGGGATGCCCAGTAGTAGTGTGTATGGCTCTGGTGCGACCGGCGCAGTTGGTGCCGTCCGCCATTCTTCTTCCCTGGGCATAATTACTGCAATTTTTACAGGTTGGGTCTCCTGGCTGGCTGGGTTATGCTGCCGAGTAGAGCTGCCACGCTCAGGCAGGTCCAATCTAGCGTGGCCCCCGGGGAGAAACGTAATTTGGGTTTGCAATTTGCAGAGAATATCCCGCCCCAGGAGTTGGATAGGACATTCGGGCATATACAGAAATTGGTGTTCTACATTGTGCCCACCCAGACTGCATTTACGTGAAGCAATTAAAGGATACTTAGCAGATACCCCCATCGCTCCCATTATATCAGCCTCATTACCCATTGGTGGTGCAATTGGCTGTGTTACAACAGAATATTCAGCACCAGTGTCAACCATAAAAATTTTGTCTTAGTCTCCCACCCTTACTTTGACCGTAGGCTCGTGATTATCGAGTGGGATGGGCCCAGGTCTGTGTCAATATGTACCTTGCCCTTCAAATGACGTTCCCGCCAATCCCACAAAACCTGTCCCGGCAGCATCATTTCTCTCATACCTACCATTTGTCACCTGGCCATTCGACACATGGCCACCCGATGCACCTGCATCTACCTGGGCATTCTGTCCTCCAGTTTTCTCTAAAAATACAGGGCCGTCCCTCTTCCAGTGACCTTCACCCTGACAAAATGAGCACTGATTGTACCCCAGGGGCTCCCCTACCTCTACCACCCTGACCTCTTCCTCTCTCTCCATCAAGGGCACCTCTTCCATTCCCCATATAGGCAACTACACCAGTCTGCCCTCTCTGTTTCCTTATCTCCTCCCGCTTTTCCTCTAAATCCCTGTTATGATACACTTTATTTGCGATCTCTACTAACTCACTGATCCCTTTTCCCAAGAAACCATCCATCCTCTGTATCTTATTGCGTACAGTTGTGTTCAAAATTATTCAACCCCCACTGAAATTGAGTGTTTTGGCCAGTTTGACATTGATTTTGATCATTCAGTCATCTTGCTTACAATTAAATCAAAGAGGCACGTGTAGGTCAGACAAATATAACATAACATTTATAATGAAATAACCACAAATGTCTTTTCTGTGCTCACATCATTATCAGTTTTATTCAACCCCCAAGTGACATTCAATCTTAGTACAACATCCTTTTACAGTTATAACAGCTTTTAAACGTGAAGCATAGCTTGACACAAGTGTCTTGCAGCGATCTACGGGTATCTTCGCCCATTCGTCATGGGCAAAAGCCTACAGTTCAGTCACATTCTTAGGCTTGCGCACTGCAACTGCTTTCTTTAAGTCCCACCAGAGGTTCTCAAATCGGATTTAAGTCAGGTGACTGCGATGGCCACTCCAAAATGTTCCAGCCTTTAATCTGCAACCATGCTCTAGTGGACTTGGAGGTATGCTTGGGATCATTGTCCTGTTGAAAGGTCCAACGTCTCCCAAGCCTCAGGTTTGTGACGGACTGCATCACATTGTCATCCAATATCTCCTGGTACTGAAGAGAATTCATGGTACCTTGCACACGCTGAAGCTTCCCTGTACCTGCAGAAGCAAAACAGCCCCAAAGCATGATTGACCCCCCGCCATGCTTCACAGTAGGCAAGGTGTTCTTTTCTTCATAGGCCTTGTTCTTGCTCCTCCAAACATAGCGTTGATCCATGGGCCCAAACAGTTCTAATTTTGTCTCATCAGTCCACAGAACACTATCCCAAAACTTCTGTGGTTTGTCCACATGACTTTTGGCATACTGCAGTCGACTCTTCTTATTCTTTGGAGACAGCAAGGGGGTGCGCCTGGGAGTTCTGGCATGGAGGCCTTCATTACGCAGTGTGCGCCGTATTGTCTGAGCTGAAACTTCAGTACCCACATCTGACAAATCTTTTCTCAGTTCCTCAGCAGTCACACGGGGACTTTTCTCCATTCTACGCTTCAGGTAGCGCACAGCAGTCGAAGTCAGCATCTTCTTTCTGCCACGACCAAGGTAGCGTTTCAACAGTGCCCTTTGCCTTGAATTTGCGAATGATGCTTCCTATGGTCTCTCTGGTATGTTTAACATCTTTGCAATCTTCTTATAGCCATTGCCCTTCCTGTGAAGAGTAAGCACCTCTTCTCTTGTCTTCCTGGACCATTCTCTTGACTTCACCATGTTTGTAACCACACCAGTAAATGTCTAGAAGGAGCTGAGTATCACAGTCATTTTAAAGCTGCCTAATTGGTTCTTATTATGCTTTATTGCTGCTCCGTGACATCCACAGGTGTTTTCAATACCTGATTGAAAACACTTGAATGAACCTCTGTTCTTCAGAGTGGTAGTCTTTAAGGGGTTGAATAATTGTGTCAATGAAGAATTCACAAAAGAAACATTTACTACTGTATTATAAAACCAATTGATGTCATTTTAGTTGCATATGGTTCTTTAAAAAGTCCTTGTAGGATTTCATTCTGAATACAATTACAAATGTCACTAAATTCCCTAAAACCCTTTACAGCATTGGGGGCTGAATCATTTTGAACACAACTGTATAACGGACCTCTATTTCCTTAACCCCTGCCTATGTGTGTATTTGTTGGTTTGCTCTGCTTAACCCGGCCATTATTAAGGACCGGCTAGCTAGAGCATTGTGGGTTACTTTATTCTGCAGGTTGTTTTACTTTGCACTCAGCCACTTTCTTTGTGTTCGTCATGCTCAGTATTACTGACCATAACCCGGCCATTACTAAGGACCGGTTGGTCAGGGTCTGTTGGCTTACAGTCTGCAAGCGGGGTTACCCGATTCTGACAGTCACAAGACACAGATCACCTCAATTCCCAAATATTTTGTAGAAAGTAGTGACCCCCAAAATACTGCATGGCACTGGCTGTGAGTCACAAGACTTCTTCAGAGTGGTAGTCTTTAAGGGGTTGAATAATTGTGTCAATGAAGAATTCACAAAAGAAACATTTACTACTGTATTACAAAACCAATTGATGTCATTTTAGTTGCATATGGTTCTTTAAAAAGTCCTTGTAGGATTTCATTCTGAATACAATTACAAATGTCACTAAATTCCCTAAAACATTTACAGCATTGGGGGTTGAATCATTTTGAACACAACTGTATATCCCTCTGCGCTTGGCTCACGAAGGAGGAGTTAACTAGCCGTTGATTCTCCGCTGCCTTTGGGTCTATCGGGCTATACATTCTAAATGCATCTAGTAATCTCTCTAAAAATGCACTTGGAGATTCTTTTGGGTCTTGCACTATATCCGCTATCTTACCCATATTTGTAGGTTTCTTCCCTCCTGCCTTTACACCCATCATTACTGCCGTTCGGTAGGTTTGTAGGTGAGCTATGCCCACTTCAGTATTGTACGGCCATTTGGGATCGGTTTTGGGATAATGCTCTTCAGCCCACGCCTCTGGATTGGGTTTACGGTCTTCAACTGCCTGGTCCATAAGGAGTTTGCGGGCACTGCTATTTATACGGGCTCTCTCCTCCGTAGTGAACATGGTCAGCAGCAACTGCTGACACTCTGCCCAAGTGGGATTGTGTGTGAGCATGACTGATTCTATCATACTGGCTACGGCTGCGGGATTCGCGGAGTAAAGTGGTGTATGTGTCTTCCAATTAAATAAATCCGTTGTCGTGAACGGGACATACGTAAATTGTGTTGGCCCAGGTTCTCCATTCTCTATAGAGGGGGGCCCGGCACCTCCCTTAGGGGGAGCTGCAGTTTACTTTTACTGGGGTTGTGCTGATATATAATCCCGGGGTTATATATATTATTATCAGCACGCGTTGTAGCTCTGGGATATGCATCTCCCCCTCCGTCACTCTGGGGAGTTACTAGCTTATATATTGCTCCATCAGACATCTCAATTTTATCTGCAGGGCGCACATCATCAGCCCCCCCATCCCACCACCACCAGCTGGAGCCGAGGGAGCAGGCGAGGAACTAGCAGCAGCCTGCCCCCCTAGCCCCGCCTGTGCGACCGCAGCACCCAAAACTTGCCGGGCCGCTCCGTAGCAGGATGGGTAGGACGGCGGTAGAGAATCGGATTCCTCTGGGTGTCCTGTCAGCACCGGTTTACACCCTGTCTCGGTCAGATGGGGATGCCTGTTTCTTGCTTTGCCCTGCCAGCATAACAAAATGGCTTTTGTCTCTTACACAGTACCTCCAGATATCGATATATGGGTACTGATCTGGGTGACCATATCTCCCGGTGATTTGGGAGTGCATTTTCTGTATCAATGCTGGATCCATGGATCCCTGTTCTGGCCACTCGGGGACTAACATTGGCAAGACTATGGTGCACAAAAGTTTCAATTTCTCTTTACTCAACTCAACACCATAGTGGTGCGTTTCATACAATGCCTTAAAATTGTACACCATATATTCTAGGGTTGTTTCACCATTCTTTGCTTTCTTGGGTTTTGATGACCCGTTACCCATGGTTACTCTCTTTAACCCTTTCGCTGCTGAGGCTTTTCCCGCCCCTGTGCTGAGGTCATTTTTTACCTGTTTTGCGCATCATGTTTAAACCTGTTTTGAAGGCTTATTTTAGTATATGACATCGACATATTATATATCGTTCTTTCCGTCAGACTCGGTAGATTCATAATATGTCATTATTATATGTATACGTTATGTCATGTTTGTATATTATAACAAAAAATGCAATAAAATATGTATTTTCAATAATTTACAGCGTGTAAAGTGTTTTTTTCCACATTTTAACATGCGAGCAATTGCGGTTATATTTTGTATGGGTGCGCTTGTTAAAAAAATTAGAGATGGGGTCTCGTTACATTTTTTTTTGGGGAAAATGACACCATTTTTAACAAACGCACCGCATACAAAAATCGTTAATGCAGCATTATTGTTCACATTATAATTGAAATGGGAACAATATTGCTGCATTAACAAAACAAAAAACAAAAAAAAAAAAGTGTTTATTTTTTTTTTTTAATTTTTTTTTTAATTTTTTTTTATTTTTATTTTTATTTTTTATTTTTTTTTTACATTTTTTTTACTTTCATGTTTGGTATCGTTGGAACGGCCATGCTCTGGCCGATCCAACGATATCAAAATTTAACCCCTAACTGCCACGGATCGGGAGATAGGGAGTTCATTGGAACTCCCTATCTCCACACTTCGTGGCAGTTAGGGGTTAATGCTAGGACTGGCGTCATCGTGCTGCGCACGATGACGCCAGTCCTCTGGGGGAGTTCCCGGAAGCTTGGCCGACATCCAAGATGTCGGCCAGCTCCCGGAAGGATCGCAAATCGGCGCTTTTCAGCGCCGATTTGCGATCCAGCTCCCCAGGGGTTAATGCCAGGCATCATTTGGAAGGGCAGGCTGTGCCCTTCCAAATGATGCCTGGGTTAAGCCCCTGTGAGCCGCCGATCGGAGGGAGAGAGGTCCGAAGGACCTCCCCCCCCTCCCTTTCAGGCGCCTCCTCCGCACATGCGGGGGGGGCGCCTGAATTATGTGTCATCGCGGGGGCGCGATGACACATAACAATGGCGGCCACTGCTCCGGATGCCGGCTGACATCCAGGATGTCAGCCCGCACCGGAGGGGCCAGCGATCGGCCGGAACCCGGCCGAACGCTGACCCCAATGCGAGGACGCGCTCAGCGCGTCCTCCGCATACCAGGGGCAATGCTGAGGACGCGCTGAGCGCGTCCTTAGCATTGAAGTGGTTAATAGGAACTTCTTCACAATGCAAATATTACTTTCAGCAAGATCAATTTATATTGACAGTCTGGTATTTCAAGCAACAGTTCAAACGTGACGTATTCGCTTCCTCCTTAGGTAGCCAACTGCAGTCGCCTGAGTTGGAAACGTACCGCCAGAGTCCACTCTCAGATTTGCTTCCTTGCTAAGCAAGTAGTCGCACACTCACTCACAGCACTCTCAGCAGTCACAGCACGTACTATACCAGATACATTCAGCACAAAACAATACGAAGACAGAACCTCTACTCTTTCTATTGCCAAGGGCACACCGTCCCAGCGGGCACTTAGGCACCTCATACCCGTGCAGTCGCCTTTATGCCACTGATCTCTAACTCTTGTCTGCTTTTAGCTATGCGTATCCCGTTCCTTATCAACACGTCTGCTATTCCAATTTACCAAAGGCACAGAGCCCACCAGCCACCACCCTTCTGCAGCTATTTACTGGCCCCAAAGCTCAAAGCTTCTCTTACCGGCCCCTTATTCGACTAAAATACACAATAGCACTGACGCAGGGCTCTCAGCCCAGTCACAGAAATCCCTCCTCCTTCCTTTTGCCCACGTGCAGCAGTTCTCAACTCACAATGTCAACACTGCGCCACGTGGCCACTCTCTTCAACCTAATACCTTAATATCCGATCCCCCGGGTCCAGACACGCGCTAGCCACTTTCTGGCAGGACGTGTGTTTTAAAAGGAAGAAACTGAGTAAGATTCTCTGCCTTTGTCTCGACAAACATTGCCTATGATGACCCAGCCTAGATCCAGACAGTGAGCATATGGAGCATCATGTGGACCATTGATTTGTTGACGAACTTTGTACACCCTTAAGATGTCCTGGTCGAGCAACAGCAGGATATCAGCACTTCCGTCGAGGGCTGGTATTGGGCAGGCTATATCCTTCAAGTGAGAATGGTGTAAGGCAGCTTCAGGAGTAGGGATCTCCTCTTTGTTGCTTGGAATCTGGTTGCACTCAGTGATAGTGGGCAAAGGTATTTCCAAATTGTCGTTCAGAGGAGCAACCACAAGACCGCTGGCTTTCCTACCTAAGACTTCTGTAGTGCCGGTGCAAGTAGTTAGGGTATACGGTAGAGCATTTTCTTTTATGTTCAAAAAATTGTGTTGTTGCAAGAGATCTGTTACTCTGATCATCCAGAATGGTATACAGTCTTATGGCCTTTTCAGGTTGACCTCTTGGGTATACACGAACCAAACATATCTTTGCGCAGGATGTGTCACAGAGTCCTTCTCCACAGACTTCCGTACATGAAGAGAACACTGAGGTGGAAGGAGCTGCTTGATCTGTGCGCTCCCTGCCTTGCTTTGCCTCAGGAGGATTGTTTGTGGGCTTAGTAAAGTTGTGTGGATATGGATGTACATTTATTTTATTTATAAAGGATTTTACCAGGAAGGATACATTGAGATTTCTCTCGTTTTCAAGTATGTCCTGGGTTCAAGAACATGGTTACAGAAATACAAAGTAGTAAAATGCAAGAAATTAACACAAAACAAATATACAGATTAACAGAAAATAATTATGTAGGAAATATAGTCATTATGTTACATGTTTACAGGAGCATTCCTTATTGAGGTATGTTAATATGGAGCTCTTAAGGGACTTTAGACTGGGAGAAGATTTGATGGCGTCTGGAAGGTTATTCCAGAATTGTGGTGCTCTGTAGGAAAATGAGGATCGAGCCACTTGCTTTTTGTATTGTGGTATTGCAAGTAAGGTGCTTGTTTCGTTTTGGGCATTAAATGCATCATTAATTATTGAATTAATATGCAATAATTAAAGCCCTAAGTTGCAACAATAACATTTATATCTTGTGGGTAATATGGTCGAATATATATAAGAAAAACCACACAGAAACCGGTGCAATATGAATGACAATTTACTTGGCAATCTATATTCACAGTTTATATCATTTGCTTTACAGTAACTACAGAAAAACTAACATATACACACAGTCATGGCACAGTACGTTAAACTAAACAACAATACTTCACAGTACATTAAGCTAAACAACAATACTTAAACAATACAGCAATGAACTAAAAGCATGCTTACTACGCCCCAAGCTGGGGGCTGCAGAAAACTTCACATGGTCTGGTCAGTCTCAGGTATCAGGCCAAAGAGCCTAGAGACCTAACTCTTGGTGGAAGTCCCCCTTTTATTCCCAGTGGGAGTCACCAGTAGACAAACCCTCTCTACCAATAGGAAAAGACCTCTCTAAAGTAGGCTGGCTTAATGACATCACAGCTAGCCCCACAGTGCTAACAGCCTACACACTGCCCCTAGTGGTCTTTCTTTGGTATGTCAATCAGATAGTATTAAAATATGATAATTTATGGCAGAAATCATCCATGATCATAACAGTGCTGGTCCTGGATCGGAGGTTATAGGATGAGGGAGCGGCTGGGGGAAGCAGCCTATTCAGGTAGGGTGGTAGCTTCCCAGAAAAGCTCTTAAACACCAGGTTGGAAAGGTGAAGAGTGCGTCTAGATTCCAGTGACAGACAGTTTAGTTCTTTTAACATGTCACAATGTTGGGTCATGTAGTTACATTGTAGCACAAAGCGACAGAATGAGTTATACAATGTAGTAAGTTTCTGGAGGTGCATTTGTGGGGCGGCTGCATACACTACATCTCCATATTCAATAGCTGGCATAAGCATTTGTTGTACAATCTACTTTATTACCGCGGGGCTCAGGCAGGATTTGCTTCTGTACAGGGCACCTAGTTTGGGGTAAATTTTAGATCAAAGTTTTTCGATGTGGGGGCCAAAGGATAGATTTGAGAGTAACCACATACCTAGATATTTGAGAGAAGTGACTGTGGTCAGCGTGCCATTTGATTTTATCCTAACACATAGATGGGATGTTTGCAATTTTTGTAGTTTAGGTTTTCTTCCAAAGAGCATCGTTACAGTTTTGTCAGTATTTAGAAAAAGTTTGTTATCTTTGATCCACTTTTCTACCTCTGTGAATTGGTCTTGCAGCACGGCCTGCTGCTGTGGGAGATCTGGTTTGCTGGTATAGATTACAGTGTCGTCTGTGCACATGTGTACAGTTGAGGCTTTGCAGACATTGGGCAGATCATTTATGAATATTGAGAACAGCAGGGGGCCGAGTATCGAGCCTTGGGGTACACCGCACGTGACTGGGAGGAGGAGGGAAGTGCTGTCAGAAATGGACACTGTAACAGATCTCTGTGCCCGGACAGGGTCACATCTGCCAAATGCTGCTTCCTCGCTGGACACCCAGTTTCTCCTCGTGACTCTCACACCTTTCTCTGGTACCTTAGCCACAGCTCAAGGCCCGGTGTATGTAGAGAGCCTGGCTAGCACCCCCAGGAATAAGCCGAAGCTGTAGACCTGGAGCCTTTCCTTGGAACAGTGGGCAGAAGATTCCTGGTCCTCCAAAACATGAGTCGTGACTTCAAGCTTGGTCAGTATAGAACTGACTGTTTATTCACAGAGAGGACAGATAGAGTCAAGGACCAGAACATATGCATACAATCAAACAGACAACATCACAGATCAGATAACTACCCAGGGTCTTCAAACAATGGAGAATGGGGGAAGGAGAAAGCACGTAAACAAAATAAATTTCTTACTGAGAGAATTTACACAATAGCAGGTACTAATACAGAGATTTACACTATACAGGGAATAACACACAGACATCAGAAATCTTTAGTTAACTGGCACATCTATAAAACAGTGAAAACCAAAATATATTTAAAAGGTCCACCAGTTCCCCAATAGTCTCTTTCACGGGCCATAGTCTCTGGGCAGGAGGCTAGCGCACATCCCCCTCCAAGTCGCACAGTGACAGCGTGTTCTGTCACAGACACATATTGCGACCGATCAGACGCATATGATTGAAACCAGGTTAGCGTGCGATCACCAATACCAGAGTTTTTAGGTTTGTGTAATAAGATGCCATGGTCTACGGTGTCAAAGGCCTTGGCAAAATCAAGGAAGATGGCTCCAGTTAGGTTTCCTTGTTCCATGCCAGCCTGGATATCTTTGGAAACTTTTAAAAGGGCAGTTGTGGTTGAATGATTTGGATGGAAGCCGGATTGATCTGGGGTTAAATAGTTCCAATACTGATAGTAATCGCGTAATTGAGTGTAAACACATTTTTCCAGGATTTTTGACAATACAGGAAGCAATGATATTGGACTGTAGTTGGATACCAAAGTATTGTCGGATAGGTATTGTATGGATAGGTACCACTCTCGCAATCTTCCAGAGTTTGGGTATATATCCAGTCGCCAGTGATTCATTGATTAGGGTTGCGACAGATTTTGCAATTGCCGGCGAGCTGATTTTCAGCAGCATTGTTGGGATTTGGTCAGGTCCTGACTGGTGTTTCATTTTTCGGTTACAGAGAAGTTTAGTAATGGCACTGATAGGCACCGGTCTAAAACTGAATTTCTCTTTGATACAGGGTTTTTGCACAGTTGGAAGGATCTGACTTGTGTGCTGCCTTTTTGAAAGTGTTTCAATTGCTAGCTTAGCAATCAGGGTGTTGGCGCATCCAACAAAATAGTTATTAAAGGCATTTGCTACATCTAGGGGGTGTTGCAGGGTTTGGTTGTTTACTTTGACAGCAGCTGGTTGGGAGTGGACAGGGGGCGATTGTATGTTAGTTATGATTTTCCAAAAAATTCTCGGGTTTGATATGTTACTGTTTAGATTTTCATTGAAGTATTGGGCTTTGGCTATTTTTGTTTGCTTTGTGCATGCATTCCGCCATTTTCGGTATTCACAGTGATCGTTCATGGATCCAGTACTCTTGAACTTTGACCAGAGTGAATCTCTAAGCTGGTACGTATGTGAGGTCAGCTGTAACCCACGGGAGATGTGCCCCTTTGACTCGCACTTTACGCAGCGGAGCATGGGCATTCCAGACTTGCAGGATCTCTGACTGAAAGTATTCAATTGCACAGTCCAGGTCTGTGATTAGGTTTAGCCTGTACCACGTGAGCCGTTTGAGATCATTTAGGAAGGATTCAAGATTAAATTTCTTGAAGGACCTGGTGATTATTACCTTTGGGGGAGATTTTGTGGCCTTTATTTTGTGCACACAGTACACTAGACAGTGATCACTGAAGCTATTAGCGAGAACGCCTGCCTCCTGTATTCTATCAGGACATGAGGAGAGAATCCAGTCCAGCAAGGTATGGTTAAGGCTTTTCATATTAATGCGAGTGGGGGAAATTAATTGTGTTAACTAGAAAGCCTTAAACTGGGAGCAGTGTTTATTGTTTTTAGGATTCAGCCAGTCGACATTAAAATCGCCGAGGACCAGCAGTTCACTTTTTTGGTTTTGAGCTACCAAATTACTAAGAATTTGGGTTATGTCAGAAAGGGAGTGCACTGGGGAGCTCGGTTGGCGATAGAATCCAGCAACAATAATTGGTTTACTGAATGGGATCTCAATAATACCAGAAAGGAAATCAAAAGTGGCTGGGGAGCTAGAGTTTTGCAGAGGGGTGAACTTTGTGGACTCGTCAACATAAATAACAATTCCTCCTCCTCTCTTTGCTCTGTCCTTTCTAGAACATGAATACCCTTGTATTGATATGGCAGAGTCTGGTACTTTAGGGGTTAGCCATGATTCTGTCAGCACAATGACTTTAGGTTTGTAATGGAGGCACCAAGCTTTAAGCTCGTCCTGTTTAGGGAGTAAGCTGCGGATAATACAGTGCACAAAGGAGAGGCTTTTTTTAGTGGGGAGACTAAACGTGGTGTCATCTGTTGGACCAGGGTTGGATTCAACATCATTTGCCAGGGCAAGCAGCAGAATAAATAGGAATTTGGACACAGTTTTGTTTTTGGAGAATAGTGATTGGAGAGTCTTAAAACTCCGTGAGGGGGTGGGAGGGCTGCATTTTAACACTCTCCACCAGCACTCAGCTGATAAGTTAAAGGAGCCGAGTAGGCTATGGTGTATTTGGGTTTCTTTTTCTGCTCGGTGTAATTTGTAGGGTGTTTAGGGAGGGTGGGAGGGTATATTTAGAGAGAAGGGTGGTAGAAGAAAGAAGCAGCAAGAGAGGGAAAAACATTTCTAGAAAAACGGTGGAGGGGAGAAGATGAAGGGAAGAAAAAAAAAACAGAAGAAAAGACAGGGAACTAAGTCTAGCTGGGATCTAAAAGCACGCAGCTATGGAGCCTGGCCCAGGTACATGGACATCACTGTCACACTCTATGCATTTAATGATAGCTTTACAGTCCTTTGCAAAGTGTTCTGTGAAGGCACAGCATTTGTAGCAGACCCCAAATTTCTTTAAAAGTTCTTTACGTTCTTGTAGGGTTTTCTTTCTGAAGGAAATACATTTCTTAAGTGGATGCGGTTTGTTATGTATGGGACATTGGCGATTTGGGTTCTCGATGTTCTTGTTTTGTTCAGTCTTTTCAAGAACTATAGCAGGTGCAGGTAGAACAGTGGTCCTTTTCACTGACACTGGTCCTCTGTGTGTCATACGTGTGTTTGTAGGTCTTGGAGGGGGTGAACTGAGAGGGTTACTGTCACCATAGGAGAAACTTGGGTCATTCTTTGTGTCTGCAATTCTATTGATGAACTCACAGAAGTAGGAAAAAGGAGGAAAGGCAACTTGATGTTTTTCCTTGTATTTTGATCCTATCGCTGCCCAATTTTCTTCAAGGCCATATGGTAGTTTGAGAACAATAGGGTTGATGCCACGAGGGGTGTCAAGGTAACTGAGACCAGGTAAGCGGATGTCAGCTTTAGCGAGTTGAAGTTCTATTAAAACATCGTTGAGTTCTTGAAACTTAGAATTTTCTCTAGCGGAAATCCTTGGGAAGCTTTGCAATCTTTTGAATAAGGCATCTTCAATGGCTTCTGGGCTCCCAAAGGTACGTTCAAGTCTGTCCCAAGTAGCATTAAGGCCTGCAGCAGGGTTGTCAATATGAACCGTTTTGAGCCTCTTGATGCGTTCAGTAAACTGGGGACCTAGCCATCTGATGAGCAGATCTAATTCTTCTTTAACAGTGATGTCTAGGTCACTCATTGTGGCTTTAAAGGTGGATTTCCATCCTCTGTAATTTTCAGGCTTGTCATCAAACTTGGTGAGGCCTGTCTTTGTGAGGTCTCTGCGAAGCATGTATTTAGCAAACTGCTACATGTCCATGTTTTCAGATTTTGGGTGCATGACTGCAGGTGACTTGGGAACATATGTTGGTGCTGAGGCATTCAACACTGGAACTGGTTTAAAGTTCATTGGTATTTTGGTTTGTATCTATGTAGCAGTGTGCTTGCTAGTAGGTACTTGGCTGATGTCAAGGTAAGGTGGATAGTTTATTATGTGCATGCTAGTATCCTAAACAAAAGATAAATCCAGGTAGAGTATCCATGTAATTGGGCAGACTAGATGGGTCGAAAGGTTCTTATCTGCCGACATTTTCTATGTTTCTATGAGATGCTGCAGTCTGATGTACTGGAAGATATGAAGGCAGATAGTCTTGGAGTACAGTAGGTGCGGAGAAGAGACCTCGGTTGAGTGCTTTGGTTGCTGTGACAGGGAGCTGACGTTCTGGAGAGGAATGTGAAGAATCTGAGGCATAAGACACAGCTGAGTGTCTGCTGCTACTGTTGTCTCTTTCACTTTCACTAGCAGCTTGTTCTAAGACTTTTAACCTCGCCATGGCCGTGGCATGTTCATTGTTTTTCTAAAAGTTCCATTTCCACTTTGTGGCGTGCGGCATCAACTTCCTTGCGTGCGGCTTCAGCTTCTATTTCTACTATCTTGCGTGCGGCTTCAGCTTCCATTTCTGCTTTCTGGCATGCGGCTTCAGCCTCCATTTCTGCTTTCTTTTGTGCGGCTTCAGCCTCCATGCGTGCGGCTTCAGCTCCCATTTCTGCTTTCTTTTGGGCGAAGGCTGCCTGAATTTTAGAAGCTTCAGCGTCAGCATGGGCCTTTATGAGCTGTTGATTGAGTGTGGAAGATCTTGATTGCAGGGATTTTGAAGACCTTGAGGAGTGTCTGCTGGATGCAGAGTGGTGAGATCTGGATTCATGGAGCTGTGCGATACATACTTCTGCTTTTGTCTTTGTTTGCAGACATTGTCTCTTTCTAGATTGAGCTCATTGAATCTCTTTAGTTCTTCCAGTGACACTTCAGTGTTGTACCGCTTTAAGAGATGAATATATTCAACACACAGTCTTTGATACTTCTGATAAGCAACATCCAATTGCTTAATAGTGCTCTCTAGTTGTAATACATCATGACATGGTTAAGAGAGAGCTGACATGGATTTGACATTAGTACACCATAGATCATTTGTATGAGACAGCAACTCTTCTGCATCAGCTTCGAGATTTTCTTGTACTTTCCAGGTTGGTTTCTTTAATCTTTTTTCTCTTTTGTTTGGTTCAGGGTTTAATTCCTGATCTGAAAGGATTTCTGAGTCTGGTAGTGTGTCAGATTGCATATTGATTTGCTGGAGCATTTTGCTGACAAGGAGAGGGTTAATGATGTAGTTCTATAGCAGCATTGAAATGTATCAATTTTGCTGAGCTTAGCTAGGATTTCTAGGCAAAGGTTGTAGAAAGATTTGCTTTTACTTTCTGATATTCAGTCAAATCATGTGCAATGCATACAAAGTAATAAACTGGTTGTAGTGTACAGAGGCTCTGTATAAACTGTTTGTAAGGCACAGATGTATTGAAGATTCACAGCACTAATATCCTGACACTGTTGAATACTATGCTGGGACATACAGGCTTGTGGTAATGGCTGCACGGTGTGAAGCTGCTATTTCCAGTGTCCCTACAGCGTCTCCCTGTGTATTCAGAGCTAGCAAGGATCCTATGGAGTATGTCTGACTGATCTTTCTTTGATCTTCTGACTGATCTTAGATTTTTTTTGACTGTTCTGTTTCTCCACATCAAAAACCACTTGACAGCTCAAAAGAGAACTGTCAATTGGTGCTAAAGGAGTGGCTACAGGAAAAAAATCCCTTTATTGATTCAAAAGTAAGACACTCCCAGATGCAAAAATTTAAAAACATACATGAACAACAAGCATCGCAGGGTGTAATGGAAATAAAGCCAGTGTATGGTGGCTGTGCGTAAATAATGTGAAAAGAGAATGGCAATCAACGTGTTCCCTCTGTTAAATAGAGTCCCGCAATTGAAGGAAAAGGAATAACATCAGATCGGAATCTGTAAATAACATTCACAATTAACACGCCAACACTGTCCCTAAACTGATAGAGCTCATGCTCAAAGATTCTGTTCTCACCCTACGAATGCAAGACAACAACACTCACAACTTAAAATCAAAGTTATACATTAGCTCGACATATGTTTCGCCGACTGCACGTCGGCTTCGTCTGGAGAAAAAAATAGTTGGTACTGCTGTATGTACCTCCCTCTTATTTATTCCGCATTTTGTCTAGGATTAAACCAATCTGTTACGACCAACTGATCACATGTCCCTCCTATGAAAGAAACTATTTAATTGAACCCATGTGACACACGGGGAGCTATCGCATGAATGAAGGATCACGTGACTCACTAAGACCTATCATGTGAATGAAGGGTCACGTGGTACTCAAGACGGCAACACAGCAAGGCTGGGAGATAAATGTTAACGTAAATAAAGGATCAGCAGGCGGCCATCCATCTCACCAAAATTTGGAGGATCGACACCAATTAAACTCAAATGGTTATAATGTCAAATGTAATCCATGTTGGGAAAAAAGAACATAATCAAAAAACGATCGTGAATGGTATGCTATAGCCTTCACCTGAATATATCAGGGGAGGCTACCATGCTAGGAACCTGTATTCGTATAGTAAAAGAGATGGTCACGTGAGAACCTAACACGAAGCCAGTCATCTTTTCTCAGCGATCCTTAAATGATTGACTCACATATCCCGCCAGAAGTATATATCTCCGCCATCGAGAATACTTATAGATTAATGAACACTGGGTATATAAATAATTATATGGCGAGATCAGCTATACCATAACAATCAACCGTACAAATATTAGTAGATTGAAAAAAACAAAAGAGGATCTCAATTATTTATGTTGCCTGAAATGATCTTTTGAAAAAGCCGATCTAAATATGGCTTAAAATCATCTTACATTAATTCTATAGGTCATGATTGTTTGACCACTATATCTTGTCAGATATACCTACATAATAAGGGTCAATGATAGACCAATAGGGCTAATCTTTAGTTAACTTTGACCAAGAACCTCAAAATAGCATGTACTAGAAATTGACATACATAGTCATCTACAGCTACCAGGAAATTCTAACTGATTTGTGCAGACCTGTCCTCAGGCTAGTACCTTTGTAGTGCGGTTTATTGCTTAATGATTTTTTTAACAGATTTAGGGCTCCTAGATCACTTGTCCGAAGAGAAAAAAGATTTATTAATATACAAATGATCTTATATTAGGCAAACCGCTGACCATACTTAAAACACATTCAGCTAGACATGATACAACCAATAAAAAGATCTTATCACGAGTCTTGGATATCTATATCATTACTCAGTAAGCAATTACCCAATTTATAAGAATGGAGTATATGAAAAACCCTAATTTAAGCCTAATGGAGATAATGTGTGAAGTTTATAAATCCAACGGCACTCCTTCTGCCGGAGCCTACGATCCAAGTTGCCCTTTCTAGGTGATGGAACCATAATTTCTAGTCCACAAAACTAGATGGCGTGAAATGGGAGTCTCTTGAATTCGCTTTACAGGATGTATATGCTCCATAATTCTCCTCTTAAATGGACGAAGTGTTTTACCAACATACATTTTGCCACATTCGCAAGTGGCCAAATATACTACACCACAGGAATTGCAATTGAAAAATGTCTTGATATCGTAATTACATTTTTCCCTGGAGTCTGTATCCTTTTTTGAATTTTTAGGATGAATTTACATGCGACACAGTGGCCACATTGATAAGTACCACGTAGATTTTCGGATAGCCATGTGATTGGCCTTTTGTTTATAACAGGATTGTAATGGCTATGGACCAATCTGTCTCTCAAATTCCTGCTACGTCTAGCAGTAATTGAGGGTCTACCCCCTAGTTTATCCGATAATTGAGGATCCATAGTTAGTAAGGGCCAAAACCTATCTAGAATAGAATGGATCTGGTTCCATCCTCTATCATAGGTCCCAATGCATCTTATTATATTATTATTTTTGGGTTTGGGATCTTGTAAAAGGCTATCCTGGGACTTCAACATGGCCTGTTGAAATGCCTTCAAGTGCCTATTTGGAAATCCTTTTTCACGAAAGTCGCTTTTCAGTTTTTTGGCCTTGATCACAAATTCTTCATCGGAGGAACAAATTCGTCTTAATCTTAAATATTGGCCCACTGGGATACCTCTTTTAAGTGTGGATGGATGAAAGCTCTGCCAGTGTAATAAGTTGTTTGTCGCTGTTGCCTTTTTATATAGAGTTGTAGATAGAGTACCACCATCAGTTTTAGAGATTTTAATATCCAGGAAAGAAATGCTCTCCTTCTGTACCTCAAAGGTGAATTTTAGATTGTGTCTCTCCTCAATGATAATGTTTACAAACTGTAGAAATTCTTCTTCAGTACCCTTCCAAAATAGTAACACATCGTCGATATATCTGAGCCACAATTCAATTATGTTAATATAGGGTTTTAACAAATCATTGGTTTTACAGTTTTCTTCCCATATTCCTAGATATAAGTTGGCATATGATGGTGCCATCAAGGAACCCATTGCTATGCCCCTCAGTTGGTGAAAATACTGACCTTTAAACAGAAAATAATTAAGAGGGAGTACAAAATTGGTCAGATTCACCAAAAAATCAATGAGCAGACCATTCAATGAATCATCCCTCTCAAGGAATAACCTAATGTGGTTAAGACCAAGATTGTGTGGAATACTTGAATATAACGATTCAACGTCTAAGCTACATAGTAAAGTATCTTTATTGATACTTAATCCCTTCAGAATTTGTAGCACCTGTTTGGTGTCTCTCAAATACGAAGGCAACTTTACTACATACTTTCTCAAAATCTTATCCAAAAATACACTAGAATTCTGTGTGAGGCTATCATTGCCAGATACTATTGGATGGCCAGGAGGTTCCTTGATGCTTTTGTGGGTTTTAGGAATACCGTAGAAAGTGGCAATGGTAGGAGAGGATGGAATAAGGAATTCATACTCAGACTTAGTGATTATGGTCTGTTCAAAAGCAAGACAAATCAGATCCTTAAGCTCGTGGGAGAACTGGATAATGGGGTCTTTAGATAGTCTGATATATGTATCAGCATCATCAAGAATTTTATACACCATCTTTTCATAAAAGTCAATGGACATCAACACTACGTTGCCACCTTTGTCTGACTGTTTAATTATCAATGACTTGTCAGTTTCCAGTTCTTTTAGAGATTTTCTTTCAACATAAGTAAGGTTATCACTGACTGATGCCAATACGTCCGATTCACTCAAATGATCGATTTCAGCACATACCAGATTGCAAAACATATCAAGATTTCCAAACTCCTTAAAGTTAGGAGTAAAACGACTCTTCGCATGTAAGTTAGTAAGGCTTTCCTGGTTTGTTTCTTGTTCTTCCAATAGATCTGTCAAGATTCTTAGACAGGGAAGATCTGAAAATTCGAGACCCAAATATTTTAGCCTTTGTTCTTCCTTAATTTTATGTACTTTGTGCAAAGCTAATTTGCGTACAAATAGATGAATATATTTGGTCCACTCAAATTTATCAAGGTTAGATACGGGCACGAATGAAACCCCTTTGTTAAGGACAGAAATAAGGGCATCACTAAGTGGAAAATCAGACCAATTTATTACCGTCAAGCCATGGTTCTCATGAATAATAGATACATTGGAATTAGAGTTTGGTATATCCACCTTATTGGGAGTCTCAATGCTTTTATGGGAAGGTACCTGACAATAGTTATGAGATCGTGAATTAGCGTATTGTATACGCGGAAAGATGTCATAGGCTATAGGGTAATGGGATCCTAAATTGCTGCCTCTAATCCCGGAATGATTCCCTTCATTACTTAATTGTATACATTTCGATCCCTTTTGTTGCCTCTGTGCCCACGATATCCCCATTTTTTCCAGTCTCGCAGTTTTTCTGGTAGAACGTCTCTCTCTAAAAAAGACACGCCCTTCTTCAAGATACCCCTCCTTGATGCTGGACTATATTCAGAGCTAACATTGCTCTCAATATTATTATTATTATTATTCTTTATTTATAAAGCGCCAGCATATTCCGCAGCGCTGTACAATAAACACAGTAAAGACAGGGTTACAATACATTGAACAACATTTGACAAACAGTACAGGAGGAGATGAGGCCCTATTCCCGTAGGAACTCACAATCTGGGAGAGTTGGGGTTGGAAACAGGAGGAGAGGACTGTAAGGTGAGAGTGATTGATGGTTGCGTCAGTGAGTTGGGGGGTCGGCTTCCCTAAATAGGAATGTTTTAAGGGAGCGTTTGAAGGAAGAGAAGTTAGGGGAAAGTCTGACAGTACGAGGGAGAGCGTTCCAGAGAGTGGGGGCTGCGCGTGAGAAATCCTGCAGTCTATCATGGGAAGAGGTGATGCGGGGAGAAGCTAGGCGCAGGTCACTGTTTGACCTTAGGGAGCGGGCTGGGGTGTATTTGGTGATTAGTGAGGACAGGTAGTGGGGCGCTGAGTTAGTGAGGGTTTTGTAGGTAAGGATAAGGATTTTGAACTTAATTCTGCAGTGGATGGGGAGCCAGTGAAGGGACTCGCAGAGGGGAGCGGCAGAGACAGAGCGGCGGGTGAGGTGAATTAGCCTGGCGGAGGCGTTCAGGATGGATTGTAGGGGGGAGAGGCGGGACAGAGGGAGGCCAGATAAGAGATTATTGCAATAGTCGAGTCGGGAGATTACCAGGGCGTGTAACAGTTGTTTTGTGGTGACAGCGGTAAGAAATGGCCGAATTCTGGAAATATTACGCAGTTGGTATCGGCAGGAGGAGGAAAGAGACTTGATGTGGGGGATGAAGGAAAGAGCAGAGTCAAGTGTAACTCCAAGACAGCGAACTTGGTTTGATGGGGAGATGGTGATACCCTCCACTGTGATAGAGAAGTCAGGAGGTGGGGAGGCATTGGAGGGAGGAATAAGTAGGAGCTCAGTCTTTGACATGTTGATCTTTAGGTGGTGGGAGGCCATCCAGGAGGAGATGCCAGATAAACAGTCACTGACTTTTGAGAGGACAGGGGGAGAGAGATCAGGGGTAGAGAGGTAGATCTGAGTGTCATCAGCGTAGAGGTGGTAATTAAAGCCAAAGCTGTTGATGATTTTGCCCAGGGAGGAGGTGTAGATGGAAAAGAGCAGAGGACCAAGGACAGAGCCTTGAGGTACACCAACAGATAGAGGCAATGAAGAGGAGGAGTTACCAGCAAAGGACACACAGAAGGACCTGTTGGTATCGGTATCGGTGGATTCACCTTCAGTGGAAGTCATACCCAATCTACTAGTTTTTCTTGTTTTATTAGTTTTATATACTAATCCAGTTCTATAGTCCTCAGTATCTCGTAAGAATTTGCGTTGTTTTCTATCCTTAATCTCACCCTCATACCTTGCCATCTGTCTAATTTTTCTTCAACTTCACAAAATACAGTGTAGCGCTGTGCTAAAAATCTTGCTGTGGCAGTACCTATTTTTGGCCACAAGATGGAGACTATCGTGATCAGAGATGCTGGACATTGGGACTACAATAACTGGCATGCTTGGCAAGAAGCCAGGAAGTGGGTGGAGGCTGGAGTCTTACATCCTCTGCCTCGTGGAGAAAGTTCCAGAGCGCGCCAGGGGATGAGAGAAAGCAGACTCACTGAGGAGACCGCTGGAGGAGCTAGGCCAAAGCCTGAGGGAGACCTGTAATTCCTATTTGGGTCACTCCACCAGAGGAGAAGGAGACTTGCCAGTAACCAGACAACAGCTGCAGACCGGCGGAATCGAACAGAGAGCAGGCGGGGAGCTGGACAAGCTGCAGGAAGGTAGACAACGGATCCGGCCGCTAGTATCCCCAGTCAAGATCCGGCGGAGAGACGTCCTGGGTCAGCGGAGCCTAAAGCCTGCGTCGGATGGGTGAGAGGCCTCCAAGGCTGTTGTATGATTAAAGGTCAAGCTGCTGTTTTCTCTTTAAAGTTTACAGGGCCCCAACTGACTAGTCGAAGATCTTTCTTTAATAAATTCACTGGCCAGTTGAACAGTACCCGGGTACCACACACACACAGATACGCTTCTCACATTCTGGAACTTAACTTGTACAGGACTCCTTTCCTTTTACGAATCGGAACGGGGGTTAAAGACAAAGATACGTTCCGAATACATTTTTCTCTTTTTCCGCTGCGCGTTTGCCGTAATACGAAGGGATTGTATGTTTGGGGTTTTGCTACGTGTCCCCTTTTTCTGAACTATCGGGAAATTGCATTCTTTTATGTTCGGTCGCGAATATTTTATTTTCCGAAATATGAAGCCTCGTGTTTCGTTTCTTTTCCGCTGCGCGTTTTACCGGGATACGAAAATACTGTAATAATACTTGTGAATACCGTGTCTCAACATCTGCTCAAATATTTTAGTAAACTATTTAAATGATAAAAACTCACAACGGTGTTGGAGTATATTTATTCCCTAGTGCGGGGAGACTGACCCGTGGTTCATTTTCAGCGGCTCCTCCGGGAGTGAGCGCTACAACAGCATCATCAGTTTCTATTTTAAATTGTTCAACCTCTGATCTCACTTCAGTATCAACACCCTCTAATTCAAGTTTCTCATATTTGCAAATAATCTGCATGAATTTACGGGAACACTCCACAGCAGCCTCTCGCCATTCTTGATGAAACCCTGAGAAATATGTGAAGCTGGGTTTGTATAAATCCTTAGACCACGTGGGATCATGTTCTTTTTTAAATAGTTTGTGAGGGAGGATATTTCCCAAGTCGATCTGATTTGTCTTTTTAATAATTTGGCAATTTTAGGCCCCCTCGCCCTAGATTCACTTGTTGCTAATTCGATGGTTTCATTACCTTCTGAAAATACTTTTTCGGCATCACGGCACCAATGAGTGCCCTTGCCTACTTCATTTAGGAATCCAGCCATAGTGGGGCAATTAAATAATATACCAAATTGGATAAAGTGTGATTGTCAATGAGTACTAAAACTTGAAATAACCAATGTCCAAAAATTTAAAGGATTGGGGAAACCCTGTATCTACAGGGACCCTCAGACAAACAATCACCTGTCCCTCACTGTAAAGTGAGGGCAGCACAACCTCTCACTCAGGATTAAGGCTGGGGTCAGACGAGCGCAGTGTTAACGTCCGTGTTGCCGCACATAAGTACGTCCGTGATAGCATACAATTGTGTTAAATGGAGCCCCACACACGAAGTACGTCCACACAGAAGTGCGGGGGCTGACGGACGCTGCAAACGGACGCAGGTTAGGCAAGAACGTAATACTGCTAGAACGGACGTGCGGAGTGCGCCACGTCCACAACGTCTGCATAGCTTTGTGTGTGAGTGATGGAGCATGGTCAGACGGACTGCATTTATACGTCCAGCATTTTTGACGGACAGAATGTTTTTTCATTGTAATTTATTTTTCCCTCCTACATCCGTCAAAAATAACTTCAGTGAAAAAACGGACTGTGTGACCACTACTGCGTCATCCGTACTGACGATGTCCGTACTGCACGGACGTACAGCCCGTAGAAATCACGCTCGTCTGACCCTAGCCTTAACCTGACCTACGTATTAATGCACATCAAAAACCACTCAAACCACTCAAAAGAGAACTGTCAATTGGTGCTAAAGGAGTGGCTACAGAAAAAAATTCCCTTTATTGATTCGAAAGTAAGACACTCCCAGATGCAAAAATTTAAAAACATACATGAACAACAAGTATCGCAGGGTGTAATGGAAATAAAGCCAGTGTATGGTGGCTGTGCGTAAATAATGTGAAAAGAGAATGGCAATCAACGTGTTCCCTCTGTTAAATAGAGTCCCGCAATTGAAGGAAAAGGAATAACATCAGATCGGAATCTGTAAATAACATTCACAATTAACACGCCAACACTATCCCTAAACTGATAGAGCTCATGCTCAAAGATTCTGTTCTCACCCTACGAATGCAAGACAACAACACTCACAACTTAAAATCAAAGTTATACATTAGCTCGACATATGTTTCGCCGACTGCACGTCGGCTTCGTCTGGAGAAAAAAATAGTTGGTACTGCTGTATGTACCTCCCTCTTATTTATTCCGCATTTTGTCTAGGATTAAACCAATCTGTTACGACCAACTGATCACATGTCCCTCCTATGAAAGAAACTATTTAATTGAACCCATGTGACACACGGGGAGCTATCGTATGAATGAAGGATCACGTGACTCACTAAGACCTATCATGTGAATGAAGGGTCACGTGGTACTCAAGACGGCAACACAGCAAGGCTGGGAGATAAATGTTAACGTAAATAAAGGATCAGCAGGCGGCCATCCATCTCACCAAAATTTGGAGGATCGACACCAATTAAACTCAAATGGTTATAATGTCAAATGTAATCCATGTTGGGAAAAAAGAACATAATCAAAAAACGATCGTGAATGGTATGCTATAGCCTTCACCTGAATATATCAGGGGAGGCTACCATGCTAGGAACCTGTATTCGTATAGTAAAAGAGATGGTCACGTGAGAACCTAACACGAAGCCAGTCATCTTTTCTCAGCGATCCTTAAATGATTGACTCACATATCCCGCCAGAAGTATATATCTCCGCCATCGAGAATACTTATAGATTAATGAACACTGGGTATATAAATAATTATATGGCGAGATCAGCTATACCATAACAATCAACCGTACAAATATTAGTAGATTGAAAAAAACAAAAGAGGATCTCAATTATTTATGTTGCCTGAAATGATCTTTTGAAAAAGCCGATCTAAATATGGCTTAAAATCATCTTACATTAATTCTATAGGTCATGATTGTTTGACCACTATATCTTGTCAGATATACCTACATAATAAGGGTCAATGATAGACCAATAGGGCTAATCTTTAGTTAACTTTGACCAAGAACCTCAAAATAGCATGTACTAGAAATTGACATACATAGTCATCTACAGCTACCAGGAAATTATAACTGATTTGTGCAGACCTGTCCTCAGGCTAGTACCTTTGTAGTGTGGTTTATTGCTTAATGATTTAACAGATTTAGGGCTCCTAGATCACTTGTTCTAAGAGAAAAAAGATTTATTAATATACAAATGATCTTATATTAGGCAAACCGCTGACCATACTTAAAACACATTCAGCTAGACATGATACAACCAATAAAAAGATCTTATCACGAGTCTTGGATATCTACAGTTGTGTTCAAAATGATTCAACCCCCAATGCTGTAAAGGGTTTTAGGGAATTTAGTGACATTTGTAATTGTATTCAGAATGAAATCCTACAAGGACTTTTTAAAGAACCATATGCAACTAAAATGACATCAATTGGTTTTGTAATACAGTAGTAAATGTTTCTTTTGTGAATTCTTCATTGACACAATTATTCAACCCCTTAAAAGACTACCACTCTGAAGAACAGAGGTTCATTCAAGTGTTTTCAATCAGGTATTGAAAACACCTGTGGATGTCACGGAGCAGCAATAAAGCATAATAAGCACCAATTAGGCAGCTTTAAAATGACTGTGATACTCAGCTCCTTCTAGACATTTACTGGTGTGGTTACAAACATGGTGAAGTCAAGAGAATGGTCCAGGAAGACAAGAGAAGAGGTGCTTACTCTTCACAGGAAGGGCAATGGCTATAAGAAGATTGCAAAGATGTTAAACATACCAAGAGAGACCATAGGAAGCATCATTCGCAAATTCAAGGCAAAGGGCATGTCACGGTTCCCAGATCCCACCACACAGTACTTAACACCCCACACTCCCCAGAGCCCAGAAGCTACCAACAGAGTAGCCGTGAAAGATCTCTAACTGTCTGGTCCTTAGAATTGGCCAGGTAAACTAGCTTGACAGAAAGGGTTAACAACACGGGGAGTAGTCAGCCGAGCCAGAATCAGGAATACAGAGTTCAGAATGGTCAAATGGAATAGCCGGGTCGATATCAGAGCAGTGGCGTAGTACAAGAAAATGGTCTAGGGCAACAGAAGGCAGAATAGTCAGAAACAAGCAGAGGTCAATAACGGGTTAATTCAATATAGCAGTCAGGTACAAGGAGCTCAGGTATGGATAACCACGATCTGGCAACTGCTGAGAATACACTGAGGGTTTTTAAAGACCTTCACCAGACCACGCCCCCCACTCAAGCTGCGCCTCATGCAACCACCCCCCTGCCTGTCTCCATTTAAACCGGGCATTGGTCAGCGAGCAGCATCAGACATGCTGCCCTCAAGCACACAGATAGGGCTGGAAGCTCCCAACATTACAGGGCACTGTTGAAACGCTACCTGGTCGTGGCAGAAAGAAGGTGCTGACTTCGACTGCTGTGCGCTACCTGAAGCGTAGAGTGGAGAAAAGTCCCTGTGTGACTGCTGAGGAACGGAGAAAAGATTTGTCAGATGTGGGTACTGAAGTTTCAGCTCAGACAATACGGCACACACTGCGTAATGAAGGCCTCCATGCCAGAACTCCCAGGCGCACCCCCTTGCTGTCTCCAAAGAATAAGAAGAGTCGACTGCAGTATGCCAAAAGTCATGTGGACAAACCACAGAAGTTTTGGGATAGTGTTCTGTGGACTGATGAAACAAAATTAGAATTGTTTGGGCCCATGGATCAACGCTATGTTTGGAGGAGGAAGAACAAGGCCTATGAAGAAAAGAACACCTTGCCTACTGTGAAGCATGGCGGGGGGTCAATCATGCTTTGGGGCTGTTTTGCTTCTGCAGGTACAGGGAAGCTTCAGCGTGTGCAAGGTACCATGAACTCTCTTCAGTACCAGGAGATGTTGGATGACAATGTGATGCAGTCCGTCACAAACCTGAGGCTTGGGAGACGTTGGACCTTTCAACAGGACAATGATCCCAAGCATACCTCCAAGTCCACTAGAGCATGGTTGCAGATTAAAGGCTGGAACATTTTGGAGTGGCCATCGCAGTCACCTGACTTAAATCCGATTGAGAACCTCTGGTGGGACTTAAAGAAAGCAGTTGCAGTGCGCAAGCCTAAGAATGTGACTGAACTGGAGGCTTTTGCCCATGACGAATGGGCGAAGATACCCATAGATCGCTGCAAGACACTTGTGTCAAGCTATGCTTCACCTTTAAAAGCTGTTATAACTGTAAAAGGATGTTGTACTAAGTACTAAGATTGAATGTCACTTGGGGGTTGAATAAAACTGATAATGATGTGAGCACAGAAAAGACATTTGTGGTTATTTCATTATAAATGTTATGTTATATTTGTCTGACCTACACGTGCCTCTTTGATTGAATTGTAAGCAAGATGACTGAATGATCAAAATCCATGTCAAACTGGCCAAAACACTCAATTTCAGTGGGGGTTGAATAATTTTGAACACAACTGTATATCATTACTCAGTAAGCAATTACCCGATTTATAAGAATGGAGTATATGAAAAACCCTCATTTAAACCTAACGGAGATAATGTGTGAAGTTTATAAATCCAACGGCACTCCTTCTGCCGGAGCCTACGATCCAAGTTGCCCTGTCTAGGTGATGGAACCATAATTTCTAGTCCACAAAACTTCAAAACACTGGCATTGTTACCATGACACTGTGCTAGATGGCGTGAAATGGGAGTCTCTTGAATTCGCTTTACAGAATGTATATGCTCCATAATTCTCCTCTTAAATGGACGAAGTGTTTTACCAACGTACATTTTGCCACATTCGCAAGTGGCCAAATATACTACACCACAGGAATTGCAATTGAAAAATGTCTTGATATCGTAATTACATTTTTCCCTGGAGTCTGTATCCTTTTTTGAATTTTTTAGGATGAATTTACATGCGACACAGTGGCCACATTGATAAGTACCACGTAGATTTTCGGATAGCCATGTGATTGGCCTTTTGTTTATAACCGGATTGTAATGGCTATGGACCAATCTGTCTCTCAAATTCCTGCTACGTCTAGCAGTAATTGAGGGTCTACCCCCTAGTTTATCCGATAATTAAGGATCCATAGTTAGTAAGGGCCAAAACCTATCTAGAATAGAATGGATCTGGTTCCATCCTCTATCATAGGTCCATAGGCGTGCGCAGCCTATTGCATTAGGGTGTGCACCCAAAAGCTCAAACACATACATACATACATACATACATATAACGACACACACACACCATTACTATGTGTATGCTTCAGGGGTTAAGCAACCTTCGATACCCAGACGTTTTGAAACTACATTTTAAAATGAGTCTCATCTATCTTAATTATTGGCCGAGCAACATATGAGATATAGTTCCAAATGAGCTAGAGGACCAATGACCCCGGTATACATCATGTCACCTCAAAATGCTAGATCAAAAAATTTAAATTTGGATTTCGATCACATGCAGCGTGTAAATTTATTTTACCACATTTTTTCATCCAAAAGATTGTTAGTTAGCGCGGGCGCACCATATTAAAAATCCAAACGCTAATCTGTTAGAAAACCAGTTACCGTTTGGAATCTTGCACTTTTCAGCTCCCTATACTTAACATGGGGAGTGGAAAGTGTTAATCAGCATTAGCATTACAATCTACTAGCGCTGATTACCGTCCGGTTGCAGTTACTGAACATTTACTCACAACCAGGACCTGGTGATAATGGATTCCACTTCTGCAGAATCAGTCAGCAACAGCTGAACCCCCCCCCCAAAAATCAGATACTCACCTCTCATCCCGCAAAAAGAACGACTGCTCCATTCACCTCTTCTGGCCGCCAGGAGCAGAGGAGACTGGGAGAAAAAGTCCCTCAGTCTCACTCTGGGAATCACTATGTCGACCTGACGGATCTCACAAGGACTTCAACGACGTGCCGAGTACATCCTCTACACACAACAAACATGAAACCAGAGGATGCGCTCAGCACGTCGTCAGCTTTGTGCTTTGTGAATGAGCGTATCACAGAATCCACAGCAAAAAAACTCAGCAGTATATAGTGTGATTGAGCATATCCCAGAATCCACAGCAATAAAACCAAGCAATGTGCGGTGTGAATGAGCGTATCAGAGAATCCACAGCAAAAAAACTCAGCAGTATACAGTGTGAATGAGCATATCACAGAATTCACAGCAATAAAACCAAGCAATGTGAATGAGCGTATCAGAGAATCCACAGCAATAAAACTCAGCAGTATGCAGTGTATGTGTATCACAGAATCCACAGCAATACAACTCAGCAGTATGCAGTGTGTATCAGTGTATCACAGAATCCACAGGCATAAAACTCAGTGTGTATCACAGAATCCACAGCAATACAACTCAGCAGTATGCAGTGTGTATCAGTGTATCACAGAATCCACAGGCATAAAACTCAGTGTGTATCACAGAATCCACAGGCATAAAACTCAGCAGTGTGTATCACAGAATCCACAGCCATAAAACTCAGCAGTGTGTGTCACAGAATCCACAGGCATAAAACTCAGCAGGGTGTATCACAGAATCCACAGGCATAAAACTCAGCAGTATAGGTGTATCACAGTATCCACAGGCATAAAACTCAGCAGTATAGGTGTATCACAGAATCCACAGGCATAAAACTCAGCAGTATAGGTGTATCACAGAATCCACAGGCATAAAACTCAGCAGTATAGGTGCATCACAGAATCCACAGGCATAAAACTCAGCAGTGTGTGTCACAGAATCCACAGCCATAAAATCTCAGCAGTATAGGTGTATCACAGAATCCACAGGCATAAAACTCAGCAGTATAGGTGTATCACAGAATCCACAGGCATAAAACTCAGCAGTATAGGTGCATCACAGAATCCACAGGCATAAAACTCAGCAGTGTGTGTCACAGAATCCACAGCCATAAAACTCAGCAGTATAGGTGTATCACAGAATCCACAGGCATAAAACTCAGCAGTATAGGTGCATCACAGAATCCACAGGCATAAAACTCAGCAGGGTGTGTCACAGAATCCACAGACATAAAACTCAGCAGTATAGGTGTATCACAGAATCCACAGGCATAAAACTCAGCAGTATAGGTGTATCACAGAATCCACAGGCATAAAACTCAGCAGTATAGGTGCATCACAGAATCCACAGGCATAAAACTCAGCAGTGTGTGTCACAGAATCCACAGACATAAAACTCAGCAGTATAGGTGTATCACAGAATCCACAGGCATAAAACTCAGCAGTATAGGTGTATCACAGAATCCACAGGCATAAAACTCAGCAGTATAGGTGTATCACAGAATCCACAGGCATAAAACTCAGCAGTATAGGTGCATCACAGAATCCACAGGCATAAAACTCAGCAGTGTGTGTCACAGAATCCACAGCCATAAAACTCAGCAGTATATGTGTATGACGGAATGGGATGTTGTTCCGCCTGCGGGTGTGCTCTATCTGCGTGACCCCCGTCGCTTACCGCTGGCCCGACTACCGAGTGACGCGCACTCGGCGTCTCGTGCGGCCTGGCGTGACCCCGGGAAGGGGTTAGCGGGCGGTGGAGGGGACCCCTGCCTAGAACCAGTCCGACCACTGAGCCATACAGCACTCAGCGTCCCGAGCAACTGGTTCACTGACCTTGCGGGTGTGGGACGTCCGTAGAGATCGGTTCTGCCGCGGAGGAATCTTCGTATCGGTTGTGGGAAACGTTTCGGATCTCGCGGGAAACGTTTCCGATCTCGGTGCGGGTAACAGTCGGATCTCAAGCGGATGACTTTTCGGATCGGATCGGGAATGAAGGAATCTTCGGATCTGCCGGGTTGGGCGAGGGATTCGGATCTTACCGCAATCCCTCGCAATACTGGAGCGCGGTACACGGCCGCGCCCTTCGGTTCGGATCTCTGCCAAGCAATCTGGGAACCGAATCTTCATACGCAGCGCCTCTGCCCTGATACACGATGCAGGGGCAGAGCGCTCGATTCGGATCGTATCGGGTGGTCACTGTATCCTGAGATCGCGGGGGACACTCAGATGCGAAATACGGCGGAGACAAAGACACATCAGTCAAAGCTGGATGCACTGCAAAATCTGCCTTTATTATGCACGGTTCAAGCATTTATCAACTTCATACATTAGAATACAATGGGACTCCTTGCCCGCCCTCCCGGGACCCATTGGCCATTACGCTTCAGGGAGTCGCCAATTCGGACCGGATGGTCCGAATCGGCCATTTTACGATTCGAACCGGATGGTTCGAATCGGCCATTTTCCGAATCGAAGATTCTGAACTGCGCCACAAGGTGATCGGAAAATGGCGGCGAGCAAGGCAGACAAAGGGAAAATACATTACGCAATAAACCAACGGGGAACACTTTATTACACCACACAATAATCACATCTAAATAAGTACTTAGAAAACTAGGTGCGTGCCACCACACCCAAGTGTCCATAGTCACCATTGTCACTGTGCACCGCCCCTGGCTGAGGGTGCTGGGCCATTCCGTGACACTCCTCCCCCTCCCCCAGTTCGACGCACCTGGTCTGACCCCACCGGGTCATACCGGGGAAGTCGGTGCTCCCAGGCCCATAGTCAGTCTGTGGAGGCCGAGTCACCAGGCCTCTCCATTTGGCCTTGCGGCCGTGCCAGCTGGGTCGGGACCCCATGTCCTTCGAGTTTCCCCGGCTGGGCGAGAGGACATACATCTGGCCCGGCGTGCCTCCTGTGTCCCCTCCAGGGTTACCGCTCACCCGGGGAACCCGGGTGCTAAATGCACATGCCCCGGTGCCCAGGTCAGCCGTGGGAAAGCACCGTGGCTGCGTGAGGCCCCCGAGCCCAAGGGTTGCCAAAATGGGCAGAGGCCAGCGGCGCTCTGCCCCGTTGCCAGCTCTTCCACTGGATGGTCAGGTACGGACACGGCAACTGAAGGAGCAAATAGAGCCAAACCTGGCTGCTCTTCCTGGTAGCCGACAAGGGAGACAAATGGATGCAACCGCAGTTGCACGGGGTCATCCTCGCTCTGCCCCTCGGGGCAAGTGGGGAGAAACGGGCAGAGGCCAGCGGCGCTCTGCCCTGGTGTCAGCTCTTCCGCTGGGTGGGGATCTCCTTGCAGGAGGATGGTTTCTTTCCCCCCAGGCCCATCAGTAGTTGCGCACAACCCAGCCCGGGGGGACCATCAGTCTGCTCCACCTGGCAGACCGTGGGGGTAGTGGGCAGAGGCCAGTGGCGCTCTGCCCCGTGGCCAGCTCTTCAGCTGGGTGAGGACCTCCTTGCGGGAGGATGGTCTCTTCATCCCCCGGGGCAATCAATGGTTGCGCACAAACCATCCCGGGGGAACCATCCGTCTGCTCCTCCTGGCAGACTTTGAGTAGTGGGCAGAGGCCAGCGGCACTCTGCCCCGTAGCCAGCTCTTCTGCTGGTTGGAGATCTCCTTGGGAAGGATGGTCACTTCACCCCCCGGGGCAAACAATGGTTGCGCACAACCCATCCCGGGGGAACCATCCGTCTGCTTCTCCTGACGGACTGTAAGCAGTGGGCAGAGGCCAGCGGCACTCTGCCCCGTAGCCAGCTCTTCTGCTGGTTGGAGATCTCCTTGGGGAGGGATGGTCACTTCACCCCCCGGGGCAAACAATGGTTGCGCACAACCCATCCCGGGGAGACCATCCGTCTCCTCCCCCGCTTGACCCGTGGCCTCGGCCACCCTGTCCTCTTGCGGGGTGAAGGGGGTAACTTCCTCAGTCGAAACCCCCACGGGCACCCATGGGTCCGCCTCGGCCTCCCATAGGTCCCAAACCTGGGGACTGTCGACTTCCTCCGCCGACCCGTCCCACCACGGGGAGCTCAGGCTCGACTGCGGAACGCCGTCCAACAGTCTTCGGTAAGCCACCTCGAGCTCCCACTCTCGCTCGGCTAGGGACTCCAGCTCCTCAAACACTGAGTCCCTGCTGTCTGACGGGATCTCCAGTTCCCGTCGCTCCAGGATGTCTTCCATCCGTTCCTCTGTCTCCTCTCCAAACTCGGGGTCGGCGGCCATGCCCTCGTAGAGCAGCCCCGTGCCTCCGTAGCGAGCCCTGCAATGGAACTGCCTCCCATCGGGCGCGCTGTCGGAGAGGCGGTTAGCCACCGGAGCGCGCGGTACGCGGCGTCCAGTGCGATCTCCTCCTGCACCAGACTCCGGAGCTCGGCCTCCCACTCCTCTGGGGCCCGACCTTGCAGGAACGCTGCTCGCACATCGTACTGCACCCGATGGACGACAGCGTCGGAAGGAATGTACGCACCATGGCAGTCCCGCTCATGGTCCAGGGCTCGTACCACAGTTCCTCTGTGGACCTCTGGTCCTGCTCCAGGCCCTCCTGCAGCTCTCTTGCCAACACGACCTTCATGTCGGCGAAGGTGCCAGCACAGGAGCACCGCTCCTCAATGGGGAATGTGGCGTCCTCAGATGCAGCTCCAGGCGGGCTGTGAGTCTTCATCCGAGGGTCGCGGGGATAAGTGACGTCCTCAGTACAGGCTCCAGGCGAGCTAAGAGTCCCGCAAGCGTAGTCACTGGGGGTTGCAGATTCCCCAGGTGAAGCTCCAGTCGAGCTGTGAGCCTCCTCCCAGGGTTCCACGGGGTAGGGTTCGGGGTCCAAATCTTCTGGCTCTGCTCCGCGGAGCTCTGCCAACCGCAGCTCGTGCTGCCGGTCCTTTTCCTGCTCAACTTCCCGGTAGAACTCCCGGATCACTCGGCATCTGTCCGCCGCGTCGCTGGGGCATCCCCGAGCAGGGCGATCCGACGCCGCACCTCTCTGAGGCCAGCATCTTCTTCCACCTCCGCGTGGACAGGGCTGGGGACGGGCGTCGTCGCCCCGTCCTGATCCATCCTAGTCAGCTCCTTGATCAGGGTCTTTCTTTTCTTGTTACCCGGCGTTCCTCCCCGGTTCTCCAACATCCCACGCAGGGTGTCCCGGTCATAGTAAGTGTACACCACCATGGCGTAGGTCTCCTAGGGGCCTGCAGAGAGCGATCCCACCGCTGCCACCAGTATGACGGAATGGAGATGTTGTTCCGCCTGCGGGTGTGCTCAATCTGCGTGACCCCGTCGCTTACCGCTGGCCCGACTACCGAGTGACGCGCACTCGGCGTCTCGTGCGGCCTGGCGTGACCCCGGGAAGGGGTTAGCGGGCGGTGGAGGGGACCCCTGCCTAGAACCAGTCCGACCACTGAGCCATACAGCACTCAGCGTCCCGAGCAACTGGTTCACTGACCTTGCGGGTGTGGGACGTCCGTGGAGATCGGTTCTGCCGCGGAGGAATCTTCGTATCGGTTGTGGGAAACGTTTCGGATCTCGCGGGAAACGTTTCCGATCTCGGTGCGGGTAACAGTCGGATCTCAAGCGGATGACTTTTCGGATCGGATCGGGAATGAAGGAATCTTCGGATCTGCCGGGTTGGGCGAGGGATTCGGATCTTACCGCAATCCCTCGCAATACTGGAGCGCGGTACACGGCCGCGCCCTTCGGTTCGGATCTCTGCCAAGCAATCTGGGAACCGAATCTTCATACGCAGCGCCTCTGCCCTGATACACGATGCAGGGGCAGAGCGCTCGATTCGGATCGTATCGGGTGGTCACCGTATCCTGAGATCGCGGGGGACACTCAGATGCGAAATACGGCGGAGACAAAGACACATCAGTCAAAGCTGGATGCACTGCAAAATCTGCCTTTATTATGCACGGTTCAAGCATTTATCAACTTCACATACATTAGAATACAATGGGACTCCTTGCCCGCCCTCCCAGGACCCATTGGCCATTACGCTTCAGGGAGTCGCCAATTCGGACCGGATGGTCCGAATCGGCCATTTTACGATTCGAACCGGATGGTTCGAATCGGCCATTTTACGAATCGAAGATTCTGAACTGCGCCACAAGGTGATCGGAAAATGGCGGCGAGCAAGGCAACAAAGGGAAAATACATTACGCAATAAACCAACGGGGAACACTTTATTACACCACACAATAATCACATCTAAATAAGTACTTAGAAAACTAGGTGCGTGCCACCACACCCAAGTGTCCATAGTCACCATTGTCACTGTGCACCGCCCCTGGCTGAGGGTGCTGGGCCATTCCGTGACAATGTGTATCACAGAATCCACAGGCATAAAACTCTGTGTTTAAATATTTTGAATACACTATTAAACAATATTTTTGATATCTAAAAATTGCCCCCTCTCCTGCTTACCTTTGTTTGTTTTTTGTGCTTGCAGGGAGGGGGTTGATTATGTATCATTGGTGGTCCAGTGGCACAGAGGGGGGGGGGGTCGAGGAGGGGGAACTCGGCTGGCCGCATCTGATGGATAGCCGCCGGGACCCCTCATCTCCGCGGGCCTGGCGGCAGCTTCCGCTTCCCTGGTGGTCCCTGTGGTTCGTGGGGTGCTGCACTGCGATCTGTGCATGGCGCACAGCACATCCCTCACTGACACGAGCGGCCGGTGATCGCTGATGACCTGTCACCTGACCGCCGGCGCTTACTGTCTGTGTCAGAGTGCCGGCGGTCAGGTGACAGGTCATCAGAGATCGCCGGCCGCTCGTGTCAGTGAGGGATGTGCTGTGCGCCATGCACAGATCGCAGTGCAGCACCCCACGAACCACAGGGACCACCAGGGAAGCGGAGGCTGCCAGGCCCGCGGAGATGAGGGGTCCCGGCGGCTATCCATCGGATGCGGCCAGCCGGGACCCAGAATGTGCCGCGGGCCGGCATTAGGGTGTGCCTAGGCACACCCGGCACACCCCGTGCGCACGCCTATGCATAGGTCCCAATGCATCTTCTTATATTATTATTTTTGGGTTTGGGATCTTGTAAAAGGCTATCCTGGGACTTCAACATGGCCTGTTGAAATGCCTTCAAGTGCCTATTTGGATATCCTTTTTCACGAAAGTCGCTTTTCAGTTTTTTGGCCTTGATCACAAATTCTTCATCGGAGGAACAAATTCGTCTTAATCTTAAATATTGGCCCACTGGGATACCTCTTTTAAGTGTGGATGGATGAAAGCTCTGCCAGTGTAATAAGTTGTTTGTCGCTGTTGCCTTTTTATATAGAGTTGTAGATAGAGTACCACCATCAGTTTTAGAGATTTTAATATCCAGGAAGGAAATGCTCTCCTTCTGTACCTCAAAGGTGAATTTTAGATTGTAAACATTATCATTGAGGAGAGACACAAACTGTAGAAATTCTTCTTCAGTACCCTTCCAAAATAGTAACACATCGTCGATATATCTGAGCCACAATTCAATTATGTTAATATAGGGTTTTAACAAATCATTGGTTTTACAGTTTTCTTCCCATATTCCAAGATATAAGTTGGCATATGATGGTGCCATCGAGGAACCTATTGCTGTGCCCCTCCGTTGGTGAAAATACTGACCTTTAAACAGAAAATAATTAAGAGGGAGTACAAAATTGGTCAGATTCACCAAAAAATCAATGAGCGGACCATTCAATGAATCATCCCTCTCAAGGAATAACCTAATGTGGTTAAGACCAAGATCGTGTGGAATACTTGAATATAACGATTCAACGTCTAAGCTACATAGTAAAGTATCTTTATTGATACTTAATCCCTTCAGAATTTGTAGCGCCTCTTTGTTGTTCTCAAATACGAAGGCAACTTTACTAAATACTTTCTCAAAATCTTTTCCAAAAATACACTAGAATTCTGTGTGAGGCTATCATTGCCAGATACTATTGGACTATTATACTATTATACTATTGTTCTGTTTCTCCACCAAAGCACTGAGAATGTGATCTCTTAATTTACAGTTCTGATGAGATGGCGATAACTCCCAGTCTTAGATGAATTACAGACAGTGACTCAATCCAGAAGACACCTTGAAGATCTGTTGAAGTTTTATTCCAAAACTGTAGAAAATCCACAACAATATACATCGGATAGATCAAAAAATCAGTGTGATGTGAGCCCATTTAGGCTTGCGAAAGGATTACTGAGAAATGAACAAGGGTGGAGATATCTGGCCAGGAAATCACTGAACCATGAGGAGGGGAGAAGAGAAACCCAGGGTTAGATGAGATGTGCAATTCTTAAAGGCATATCACAAGGCATGTGAAACATGACACCCGCACAACCTGAATATATGGAGGAGCCCCTAAAAAAACACCCGCAAACCCTGAATATATGGAGGAGCCCCTAAAAATACACACACACCCTGAATATATGGAGGAACCCCTAAAAAGACACCTGCACGCCCTGAATGTATGGAGGAACCCCTAAAAAGACACTGCACACCCTAAATATATGGAGGAGCCCCTAAAAACACACCCACACACCCTGAATATATGGAAGAACCCCTAAAAAGACACCCTCACACCCTGAATATAATGGATCACTAAAGCCTTGTTGGTCTGTGTGGGGATCCAGCCCTGGGTAGACACCCTGTTATAGGAGGTGACAGATCATGTTTTCCTGGACACATATTACTAATTTCATGCAGAGGGAGCACAGGGAAACGTGCTGCCCTGCAACATGTATAACTCATATGCAGCAGGAAGGAAATCAAGGCATGTCACCAGGGATTCCTTTTTATTTTTTTAATTGAAGTGTATGAATCATACATACTGCAGGGTGGCATTTTTCATGCACTGCCCATCATCATGAATAAATTATATGTGTACAGGAAAACATGGCCGACCTGGCAACCCTATGACAGACTGAAATCTGCTCAGCGTTCCACTGGTAGAGTCTGATAGATTATTTCTGCCTGTATTGTCACATGGAGCCGCCTGCAGGGTTTCCTCACTCTCCATAAAGTCTGTGATGAGGAGAGATCCCGCTGAGCTGTGAATGTATTTATTCTATTCCCCCCTTGTTTCAGAGTAAAACAGACACCCGGCACGCTAATCGGGGTCACCAGGGAAACACGCTGGCCCGACAGTATCCCCATTTATACAGTCTCTCGCCAGGGTTATTTTTTGCCAGTAATTTATGATGGATTTGGTGGAAAACAGACCGGAAGAGAAACACAATAAAAACTATTCACAAAGCGCTGAAAAGGAGTTCAATGTCGTTGCTTTGTATTTCAGCATTAATTCTGAGATTCCATTTCTCCTGAAAATATGGTGAATTCACTATTTATTAAACGTTTACTGTAATTTGCCAAAGATTGAGTCACTGAAACAGTTATCAAACGTCGACAAATTCCAACGCACTGAAAGAATAAATAGAAAGGACGGCTCATATTCTCCTAACAGGGGCTTAAATCCATAAAAAGGGCTTTTAATTACAGAAAATACAAAAAAGGTTTTTGTAAAATATACAAATAATAGTTTTTGAAAAGAAATGAATAAAGATTTTCCATTTATTACTTTGAAACCTATGGGAATCGCCTGTTTAAACCTGTCGATTTGAAATCACAGAAATCAGGTCATTTCGCCCCAATTCTGTGAATAGACAAATCATTTAGTTGTAAACGGGTGAATTTCGGGGCCGCCAAACTGCACCAAATTACAGTGAATTGTGGTGAAATGCACCGTATTTTTCTTGTCATTTCACCTGGATTTATACAGCTTTGTGAATAGATGAATTGCTCTGAAATGGCAGGTACGATGAAACTCAGCGCTCGGTGCAATTCGGTGGTAAATTTGGTGCTCAGTGAAGTACCTCTCTTTGTATTTTAGGAGTTACTCTGCACTGGGGTGGGGAAGAACACGATAACGACTGGAGCCGGAATCTCTCATAGAAAATGCAAT
Source organism: Leptobrachium leishanense (assembly GCA_009667805.1). NCBI lineage: Eukaryota > Metazoa > Chordata > Amphibia > Anura > Megophryidae > Leptobrachium > Leptobrachium leishanense. The sequence continues at coordinate 3,528,758 of CM019067.1, read as the reverse complement.
CCTCGGCGCTCAGTGTTACCTTGGCGCGGTGCGGAGGAAGGTGCAGTGATGAGGACACTGAGGTACAGAGGACGGTGCAGTGCCGAGGACGATGCGGAGTAGAGGATGGCGCAGTGCAGAGGAATGTGCAGTGTTGAAGACGGCGAGGTGCAGAGGACATAACTGTACAGAGGATGGTACGGTGCATAGGACAACACGAGGCAGAAGATGGCACAGTTAAGAGGACGATGAGGGGAGAGGATACTGCAATCCCTCACTTTCTCTTGTCAAGAGTAGGGATGAGCTGTTCGGTTTGATGTGTTCGGAGTTCGATTCGAACATCGCCAGTTCGTATGTTCGCGAACTTCGAACATTTCCGCATGTTCGCCGCATGTTCGCCCACAATGCACTTTTCCACTGTCCTGAAGCTTGTAATTGACTACAGCCTGCACCTGACCACAGTTTAGGTGCAAGACAGGTGCAAGACTATGCCAATCACGGCTCAGAGTCCTGATTTGGCAAATTTTGCCCAATCATGGGCTCACAGAGCTAAGTCCTGCAGCACACTATATAAGGCGTCTCTTGCAGCCCCAGCACGTGTTTTTTGAAAGGAGATTGTTAGTGTGTGTTCTCACTGCCAGTCTGCCAGCAGCTATTGGGGGGGGGGTCTCATTTCTACAAAATAACTGGGAATTGTTCTAATCTTTGTGTTCTCACTTTAATTTTAATTTAATTTTTTGGACCGCAGGGTCCATCCTGCACTCTTCCACAATACCACAAAAGGGTTACGGTGTGAAGGCACTTGCTGCCACCAAAGACACAATATTTGGCTGTACTGACGCCTATATTACCAAATTCATATCATTTAAATTTTTTGGACCGCAGGGTCCAACCTTGCACTCTTCCACAATACCACAGAGGGGTTACGGTGTGACGGCATTGTTGCCGGCACTAAAGGCCCAATTTTAAAGCACCTATTGTTACGTTCACCCAAAGCCTGCATAAGTTTCACCATAATTTAGTCAAAAAATCACTAAACTTGTTCTGCGTGTCCTAAAATGTCTCCTATTTTCATACAGACTGCCGCCCCAAGCAGTTGTTTATGAATAGATTAAAAGGAAAACCGTTTATCGTCATTTGAAACGTCATTTTTTTGTTTTTAAATGTTTCTATACATCCTACAAATCCGCCACTTCACGGGCAGGTTATGGGGACCTCCTAGGCACGATATTTGAAGGAATTTTTCATTTTTAACCCTTATTTCATGGAAAACTCACTGTTCTTTTAAAAACGTTTTTTTTTTTTTACTTGTTTTCCTTGTTTCCTGTCCCCCAGGTCACTACCCGGACCCCCCAACACCTTTTATGGCAAATATCTTGCATATATGCCCTCTTGGAGGGCACTCTAAAAATCGAACTTTCGAGTCCCATTGACTTGCATTGAGTTCGGTTCGTGTTCGAATTCGAACTTTTGAAATTGTTCGAGTTCGAATGCGAACCGAACACGGGGGTGTTCGGCTCTTCCCTAGTCAAGAGCAGCAGAAGGTTGGGAACAAAACATCCCTCCTGCTTCCTCCACAGCTGCTATGCTGCGTCTTACGGACTCCAGGAGATGGTACCTGCGGTAGCGCATGGCTCCTCTGCTGATACCAGTCTGCACCTCCATATTATTCAGAGGCTGGTCCTGGTAAAGGGGAAGTGGTGAGGTGAAGGACCCTTCTGATTTTTCCTTTGCCAGCATGAGAATAAATGGGAATATAGCCCTGAACACATGCAATCATCGCAAACATTAAATGGGAGCCAATAACTGGCTGAGCTGTAAAGCAAATCCCCTGGACCGGCCGTGGGAAATGCGTGACCCATCCAGTAACTGCAGCGCCATCGCTCCAAACCCAATACAGTTGCGTCTTCTGGTGCTGAAAAGAGGAGTGTGACGTGCGTCACTTTGGACTTCGGGGTGCATGGATCTGGAGATGTATTTGGGAGGTGCAGGCCTAATGTTCTATATTATTTTCTTGCCCTCTCTTGTCTGCAGAGTGTTCGTGTAATCTGTGTTATGTACAAATGTTATTGTCTGTATCGTTAAGGTCCATGTGTATCTGATGATATCTGCTGTATATTTAAGTAGTTTTGTTAATCGGCTTTGTCAGGCAAATACTGCCCCATTATCTGATGATTTAGGCTAGAGTCAAACGAACAAATTTTTTGCATCGACCGTCAAAAAGTGCGTCGGAACGCATGGACGTATTTTTTTTACGGTGTAAGCGAAAGCGGTCAAACGATGCGCATTTTCGTGCGTGTTTTTTTACGGATCGTCAATAAAACACTTTTTGCGTCTGGACGTTATGTAGGCCAGACATTAGCAGCATCTGACGTCTCCTAATCACGCACACACGCCGCAATGCGGACGCAGCAGACTCTGTATGTCAGTACTAGCGGTTCTACGTTTCTCGAAAAAATGCATTCGTTTGTCGCTTGCGTTGCGGGGCCGAACTTCCGTGCGGCCGTACTTCGTATATTGCCCGTCATTTTCTGCTACTACGGCCGTGATTAAGTGCGGCTAAACGCACGTTAAAAATGCATTAGTCTGATCCCAGCCTTAGACTGTAATCTTGTTTACCATCCATGGCGGTCATTGTCCGGTTTTGTCTAGGAATGTTATTATTATTCTTTATTTATATAGTGCCAGCATATCCCACAAAGCTGAACAATGGGTGCAATATAGACAGGGTAACAATACATTGAGACTGAACAATATTTTGACAAACCAGTACAGGAGGAAACAAAGGCCCTATTCCCTTGGAACTTACAATGTTGAACAAATGTTTATCCCAATTGTAAAATAATTATTTTCTAATTCCCTGTATTAATATATGTGGCTATTCAATTACTTATCTTAGTTAACATGCTCCCTTTAGCTCAGTTTATTTATTTATTTATAAAGGATTTTACCAGGAAGGATACATTGAGATTTCTCTCGTTTTCAAGTATGTCCTGGGTTCAAGTACATTGAAGTGTTACAGTTACAGAAATACAAAGTAATAAAATGCAAGATATTAACACAAGACCAAATATACAGATTAACAGAAAAATAAATATGTAGGAAATAAAGTCATTATGTTACATGTTTACAGGCGCATTCTGTATATAGTCACTGTGTTACATGTTTACAGGTGCATTCTGTATTGAGGTATGTTAATAGGGAACTCTTAAGGGACTTTAGACTGGGGGAAGATTTGACGGCGTCTGGGAGGTTATTCCATAATTGTGGTGCTCTGTAGGAAAATGAGGATCAAGCCACTTTCTTTTTGTATTCTGGTATTGTAAGTAAGGTGCTGGTCCTGGATCGGAGGTTATAGGATGAGGGAACTGCTGAGGGAAGCAGTCTATTCAGGTAGGGTGGTAGCTTCCCAGAAAAGCTCTTAAACACCAGGTTGGAAAGGTGAAGGGTGCGTCTAGATTCCAGCGACGGCCAGTTTAGCTCTTTTAACATGTCACAATGGTGGGTCATGTAGTTACATTGTAGAACTCATTCTGCCGCTTTGTGCTACAATGTAGTAAGTTTCTGGAGGTGCGTTTGCGGGGCGGCTGCATACACTACATCTCCGTATTCAAAAGCTGGCATAAGCATTTGTTGTACAATCTGCTTTGTTACCGCGGGGCTCAGGCAGGATTTGTTTCTGTACAGGGCTCCTAGTTTGGGGTAAAGTTTAGATGAGAGTTTTTCGATGTGGGGCCAAAGGATAGATTTGGGTCTAACCACATAACTAGATAGAAACATCGAAAAATGTCAGCAGATAAGAACCTTTCGGCCCATCTAGTCTGCCCAATTACATGGATACTTTACCTGGATTTATCTTTTGTTTAGGATAGCCTTATGCCTATCCCATGCTTGCTTAAATTCAATTACTGTTTTGGCCTCTACCACTTCTACTGGAAGACTGTTCCATGTATCCACCACCCTCTCAGTAAAATAATGCTTCCTGATGTTACTTTTAAACCTTTGCCCCTCTAATCTAAGACTATGTCCTCTTGTTTTGCTACTTTGTTTCCTTTTAAATATAGATATTTGAGAGAAGTGACAGTGTGTCATTTGATCTTGTCCTGACACATAGATGGGGTGTTTGCAATTTGTGTAGTTTAGGTTTTGTTCCAAAGAGCATTGTTACAGTTTTGTCAGTGTTTAGAAAAGGTTTGTTGTGTTTGATCCACTTTTCTACCTCTGTGAATTGTTCTTGCAGCACGGCCTCCAGTTGTGAGAGAGTTGGTTTGCTGGTATAGATCACAGTGTCGTCTGCGTACATGTGTACAGTTGAGGCTTTGCAGACATTGGGCAGATCATTTATGAATATCGTGTATAGCAGGGGGCCAAGTATCGAGCCTTGGGGTACACCGCACGTGACTGGGAGGGGGAGCTGCCAGAAATGGACACATATTGCCATCGGTCAGATACATATGATTGAAACCAGGTTAGCGTGCGATCACCAATACCAGAGTCTTTAAGTTTTTTTAACAAGATGCTGTCAAGTCCCACGGTGGCAAAAGTCCAAGTCATGAGACCAACCCTGGTGGCAAGCTCATGTACAGCAGTTTGCCTTAGCCCAGCTTTTGTATACTGCATCAGGTGGATGTAATGAGCACTGGCTGGGTTCCTTAAAAGAACCACTCCTACATCCAGCCAGTGCTCTGTCATTAATGTTGGATTCCTTGTGAAAGAAAGGTGCCTGAATTATCCCAAGAGCCAAGCCTTGCTGTTTATTCTGATTCCCGTGTACCGGACCCCTGGTTATTCCTCTGGACTTCGCTTCTCTTACTCCTTGCCGGTACAGTCTCAAGACCCCTTCTACATTACCCATCCCAAGAGACTTTACATCATCTGTGTTTGTTTTTCAAGGACTTATTATTTATACAGATTCCTGCCTTTTTTATTTGTATCCAGTTATTCAATAGAAGTTTCTGCTATTTTCACCAAGCCTTTTTTACTGCAACCTGGGTTCATATTCACGTCACTGGTGTCACAAGAACCCGGTCCTTGACAAATGCCATGGTCTACTGTGTCAAAGGCCTTGGCAAAATGAAGGAAGATGCTCCAGTTAGGTTTCCTTGTTCCATACCAGCCTGGATATCATTATAAACTTTTAAAAGGGCGGTTGTAGTGGAATGATTTGGACGGAAGCCGGATTGATCTGGGGTTAAATAGTTCCAATACTGATAATAATCACGTAATTGAGTGTAGACACATTTTTCCAGAATTTTTGACATTACAGGGAGCAGTGATATTGGACGGTAGTTGGATACCAAAGTACTGTCACCACTTTTATGGATAGGTACCACTCTCGCAGTCTTCCAGAGTTTGGGTATACACAATACAAAAAGAAAGTGGCTCGATCCTCGTTTTCCTACAGAGCACCACAATTATGGAATAACCTCCCAGACACCATCAAATCTTCCCCCAGTCTTAAGTCACTCAAGACTTCTCTATTAATATACCTCAATACAGAATGCACCTGTAAACATGTAACACAGTGACTATATACAGAATGCACCTGTAAACATGTAACACAGTGATTATATACAGAATGCACCTGTAAACATGTAACACAGTGACTATATACAGAATGCGCCTGTAAACCTGTAACACAGTGACTATATACAGAATGCACCTGTAAACATGTAACACAGTGACTATATACAGAATGCGCCTGTAAACATGTAACACAGTGACTATATACAGAATGCGCCTGTAAACATGTAACACAGTGACTATATACAGAATGCGCCTGTAAACATGTAACACAGTGACTATATACAGAATGCACCTGTAAACATGTAACACAGTGATTATATACAGAATGCGCCTGTAAACATGTAACGCAGTGACTATATACAGAATGCGCCTGTAAACATGTAACACAGTGACTATATACAGAATGCGCCTGTAAACCTGTAATAGTGACTATATACAGAATGCGCCTGTAAACATGTAACACAGTGACTATATACAGAATGCACCTGTAAACATGTAACACAGTGATTATATACAGAATGTGCCTGTAAACATGTAACACAGTGATTATATACAGAATGTGCCTGTAAACATGTAACACAGTGATTATATACAGAATGCGCCTGTAAACATGTAACACACACAGTGACTATATACAGAATGCACCTGTAAACATGTAACACAGTGACTATATACAGAATGCACCTGTAAACATGTAACACAGTGACTATATACAGAATGCGCCTGTAAACATGTAACACAGTGACTATATACAGAATGCACCTGTATACATGTAACACAGTGACTATATACAGAATGCACCTGTAAACATGTAACACAGTGATTATATACAGAATGCACCTGTAAACATGTAACACAGTGACTATATACAGAATGCACCTGTAAACATGTAACACAGTGACTATATACAGAATGCACCTGTAAACATGTAACATAGTGACCATTTCCTACATATTTATTTTCTGTTAATCTGTATATTTGTGTTGTTAATATCTCACATTGTATTACTTTGTATTTCTGTAACTGTAACACTTCAATGTTCTTGAACCCAGGACATACTTGAAAACGAGAGAAATCTCAATGTATCCTTCCTGGTAACATCCTTTATAAAATAAAATAAATTCATTGATTAGGGTTGCGACAGGTTTTGCAATTGCCGGTGCACTGATTTTCAGCAGCATTGCTGGTATTTGATCAGGTCCAGACTGGTATTTCATTTTTTGGTTATGGAGAAGTTTAGTGATGACACTGACAGGCACTGGTCTAACACTGAATTTCTCTGTGTTACAGGGTCTTTGCACAGATGGTGGGGCCTGACCTGTGAACATTTCTGATTGCGTGTCATTTCCTAGCTTAGCTTAGTTTAAAATGCTTATTTAAAACTACAGACAAGCTACTCCCCAGACAGCCCCCCTCCCATTCTAGTGACAGGGCAGAAGAGGAAAAAAAATATTCTCTTTGCCCTGTCAATATATGATGAATTTTTTGTGGGTTTAACTATGTAATAAGACATGCCTTAGGGCTAATTGTGATGGTCAACTCTGAAGTGGAAATATATCTGTACACTGATTGGTCAATGTTACTATATAAAGCCAAATCCAAAGATCAACAAATTGAAGTGATTACTCTACACACGCTTGTGTATGTGTCTTTAGTGCTTCCTGCAAGCTAGCACTGCACTTGCTACGGCTTTGCATGATGAAAGACAACAACAGAATACAGAGATCCAACTTGTATGTTTTGGTAAATAGGAATACTGAATTGTGATATTAACACTAATTTGTGTCCTAGTCCAATTATGTCATAAATACCAGGAAGCAGAAGGAGCAGTAACATCAAAAACCCTCACAACATTTTCTAGGAGAGGTTTCGTATATGTAAATGACCCATGCTTGACTATATAAATATGTGTGCCTCTCCCCAATAAACCCAGTTCCATTTTGACCCTGAAAAACTCCAGACTCCAAACTCCAGCCTCATGTTATTTCTGGAGGATGATAGCAAGGCTCTTTTTGTGTCCTTGTCCTTAAGCTTCGTCTGAGGACTGGAGGAAGACACAAGTGTTTGCTGGAGAGATCACAGGGGTCCTGCGAGGAAGCGGCATTGACAGATGTGATCCAGTCGGGGTACTGAGATCTGTTACATTGGTGATGGAGCTGTGGGATTCGCTTCCTGTTATTGGGGACCTTTTGCAGTGGATGGAATAGCAGTACCGGATATTGATGGGATTGTAAAAAATATTGTTAAATCAAATCAATATTCCTATTCATATTTGCCAAAGCATGCATCCCAGAAGACCTCTGTTATTTTTCTAATATAAGCAAGAACGACGCAAAAAGCAGTGCTACGCTATAGGGAAGATAACTGAAGTCAATCACACAGGATTTGGTCCTTCAAGTATATCTGACTTGTCTTTGTTCAGCCAGTTCTTTTATTAAAACTTGGAAATATTTATAACCAATAGGATTGTTCCAACATTTTATTTATTCTTTGTTATTTCATTCACATCATGCACACTCAAACACATAATGCAGAAACCGTATAATTCAACACGCAGACAAAACCCATATGCACTAACATGCCATATAACAAACAAAAACACACAATTGCAATGTGGTTTCTGTCTTGTCCTTTGCTACAGAACTTGTAAAAACATAGAAAAATTCGTCAGATAAGAACCTTTCGGCCCATCTAGTCGCCCAATTACATGGATACTTTACCTGGATTTATCTTTTGTTTAGGATAGCCTTATGCCTATCCCATGCCTGCTTAAATTCAATTACTGTTTTGGCCTCTACCACTTCTACTGGAAGACTGTTCCATGTATCCACCACCCTCTCAGTAAAATAATGCTTCCTGATGTTACTTTTAAACCTTTGCCCCTCTAATCTAAGACTATGTCCTCTTGTAGGCGCTTTATAAAAACTTGTAACTGTAGTTATTTAGTAGGGTATTCAAATACAACTTGCCCTTACTACACCTAAAATAACTCAATATATAAAAAGATATAATTAAATATTCAATATAAGTTGTCATTTATTCAGTAACAAAGAAAACTGCATAGGCGACCACGCCCTTGTGCAAAACTTATAGCTCATATAAAGGTGTGGCCAATCCTTTGTCCTGGATGCAAGTTAAGACCAAAGCATAAAAAAATAATAATAACTGACTATGCCCTCTCAGGTCTCCAGATAATGTTGCGTATAGAAACACATAAAAAAATCAATATCAATTTATTAGGATGTAATTGCTATTATATATGTATTTAAGATACAGTATATTGCCAAAAGTATTGGCTCACCCATCCAAATAATCAGAATCAGGTGTTCCAATCACTTCCATGGCCACAGGTGTATAAAATCAAGCACCTAGGCACACAGACTGTTTTTACAAACATTTGTGAAAGAATGGGTCGCTCTCAGGAGCTCAGTGAATTCCAGCGTGGAACTGTGATAGGATGCCACCTGTGCAACAAATCCAGTCGTGAAATTTCCGCCCTCCTAAATATTCCACAGTCACCTGTCAGCTGTATTATAAGAACGTGGAAGTGTTTGGGAACGACAGCAACTCAGCCACGAAGTGGTAGGCCACGTGAACTGACGGAGCAGGGTCAGCGGATGCTGAGGCGCATAGTGCAAAGAGGTCACCAATTTTCTGCAGAGTCAATCGCTACAGACCTCCAAACTTCATGTGGCCTTCAGATTAGCTCAAGAACAGTGCGCAGAGAGCTTCATGGAATGGGTTTCCATGGCTGAGCAGCTGCATCCAAGCCATACATCACCACAGACTCGCCACCCAAGACATACTTGAAAACAAGAGAAATCTCAATGTATCCTTCCTGGTAAAAATCCTTTCTCAAAAAAAAAAAAGTGCAATGCAAAACGTCGGATGCAGTGGTGTAAAGCACGCTGCCTCTGGACTCTAGACCAGTGGAGACGCATTCTCTGGAGTGATGAATCGCGCTTCTCCATCTGGCAATCTGATGGACGGGTCTGGGTTTGGCGGCTGCCAGGAGAACGGTACTTGTGTGACTGCATTGTGCCAAGTGTAAAGTTTGGTGGAGGGGGATTATGGTGTGGGGTTGTCTTTCAGGAGCTGGGCGTGGCTCCTTAGTTCCAGTGAAAGGAACTCTGAATGCTTCAGCATACCAAGACATTATGGACATTTCCATGCTCCCAACTTTGTGGGAACAGTTTGGAGCTGGCCCCTTCCTCTTCCAACATGACTGTGCACCAGTGCACAAAGCAAGGTCCATAAAGACATGGATGACAGAGTCTGGTGTGGATTAACTTGACTGGCCTGCGCAGAGTCCTGACCTCAACCCGATAGAACACCTTTGGGATGAATTAGAGCGGAGACCGAGAGCCAGGCCTTCTTGTCCAACATCAGTGTGTGACCTCACAAATGCGCTTCTGGAAGAATGGTCAAACATTCCCATAAACACCCTCCTAAACCTTGTGGACAGCCTTCCCAGAAGAGTTGAAGCTGTTATAGCTGCAAAGGGTGGACCGACGTCATATTGAACCCTATGGATTAGGAATGGGATGTCACTTAAATTCATATGCGAGTCAAGGCAGGTGAGTGAATACTTTTGGCAATATAGTGTATATCTATCTGGGGTATGTGTGTGTATGTATGTATTTGGGGGTATGTGTGTATATACAGGTATATGGGGGTATGTATAAATAAACACACACACATACATACCCCCACAGACCTGTATATATATATATATATATACACACATAACCCCAAATTTATATATATAATCTCTATCTCTTTGGGGGGTATAATATATATACAGTTGTGTTCAAAATTATTCAACCCCCACTGAAATTGAGTGTTTTGGCCAGTTTGACATTGATTTTGATCATTCAGTCATCTTGCTTACAATTAAATCAAAGAGGCACGTGTAGGTCAGACAAATATAACATACATTTATAATGAAATAACCACAAATGTCTTTTCTGTGCTCACATCATTATCAGTTTTATTCAACCCCCAAGTGACATTCAATCTTAGTACTTAGTACAACATCCTTTTACAGTTATAACAGCTTTTAAACGTGAAGCATAGCTTGACACAAGTGTCTTGCAGCCATCTACGGGTATCTTCGCCCATTCGTCATGGGCAAAAGCCTCCAGTTCAGTCACATTCTTAGGCTTGCGCACTGCAACTGCTTTCTTTAAGTCCCACCAGAGGTTCTCAATCGGATTTAAGTCAGGTGACTGCGATGGCCACTCCAAAATGTTCCAGCCTTTAATCTACAACCATGCTCTAGTGGACTTGGAGGTATGCTTGGGATCATTGTCCTGTTGAAAGGTCCAACGTCTCCCAAGCCTCAGGTTGTGACGGACTGCATCACATTGTCATCCAATATCTCCTGGTACTGAAGAGAATTCATGGTACCTTGCACACGCTGAAGCTTCCCTGTACCTGCAGAAGCAAAACAGCCCCAAAGCATGATTGACCCCCCGCCATGCTTCACAGTAGGCAAGGTGTTCTTTTCTTCATAGGCCTTGTTCTTCCTCCTCCAAACATAGCGTTGATCCATGGGCCCAAACAGTTCTAATTTTGTTTCATCAGTCCACAGAACACTATCCCAAAACTTCTGTGGTTTGTCCACATGACTTTTGGCATACTGCAGTCGACTCTTCTTATTCTTTGGAGACAGCAAGTCACACAGGGACTTTTTCTCCACTCTACGCTTCAGGTAGCGCACAGCAGTCGAAGTCAGCATCTTCTTTCTGCCACGACCAGGTAGCGTTTCAACAGTGCCCTTTGCCTTGAATTTGCGAATGATGCTTCCTATGGTCTCTCTTGGTATGTTTAACATCTTTGCAATCTTCTTATAGCCATTGCCCTTCCTGTGAAGAGTAATCACCTCTTCTCTTGTCTTCCTGGACCATTCAATTGACTTCACCATGTTTGTAACCACACCAGTAAATGTCTAGAAGGAGCTGAGTATCACAGTCATTTTAAAGCTGCCTAATTGGTGCTTATTATGCTTTATTGTTGCTCCGTGACATCCACAGGTGTTTTCAATACCTGATTGAAAACACTTGAATGAACCTCTGTTCTTCAGAGTGGTAGTCTTTAAGTGGTTGAATAATTGTGTCAATGAAGAATTCACAAAATAAACATTTACTACTGTATTACAAAACCAATTGATGTCATTTTAGTTGCATATGGTTCTTTAAAAAGTCCTTGTAGGATTTCATTCTGAATACAATTACAAATGTCACTAAATTCCCTAAAACCCTTTACAGCATTGGGGGTTGAATAATTTTGAACACAACTGTATATATATATATATATATATATATAATATATATATATATTTTGGGGGTGTATTTCTGTAACACTTCAATGTTCTTGAACCCAGGACATACTTGAAAACTAGAGAAATCTCAATTTATCCTTCCTGGTAAAGTCCTTTATAAATATATATATATATATAATATCTCTATATATATAATCTCTATCTCTTTGGGGGTGTGTATATATATATATATATATATATATATAATCTCTATTTGGGGGTATGTGTATATACAGGTCTGTGGGGGTATATATGTGTGTGGGGATGTGTCGGTATATACATACCCCCACATACCACCCACAGACCTGTGTATATATACACACATACCTCCAAAGAGATAATAAATTATATATATACCCCCAAAGACATATATACTGTATACACACACACACACATCCCCACAGATATAAATTTATCTATATCTATCTATCCCTGTTCTTATTGGAAAGTGATCACATGACTTTGAGTAAAAGTATTGGTACTCGGTATCAATGAGCACTTGAAAAAGGTATCGGTACTTGTACTTGACTAAAAAAGTGGTATCGGTGCATCCCTAAAAATTACATATTCCAAATCCTTTAGAAATTATCAGCAATAGAAAATTAGTTAGTGATTTCATTACTGAGACTAGAAACAGTTGGCAAAATAAGACCGCAGTGCACACGGACAGCAGGTGCAAAGGGAGGCAGCTCGCAATGGGAGCCCAGCCTCTGTCTTTATGAGAAGAAAAACTGCAGTTGAGCATTTTGTTTTAATTGAGTAGACCTCAGTCAAGCAGGCATGGATGAGTCAAACTCCATAATGATGGAGGTACAATAAACAGACAAATATAAGCAAAGAGAAACACATACTCAGCACAGCGGGCGAGTGGATTTAAAATAAACAGCATAAATCACCTTGAACAGGGAACTCGAACATTTGAGGCATGATTCTCCTCCAAAAACATAAAACCCATAGCACAGGCTCTCACAGCCAGAACAAAAACAAACCAAAGAAAACAAACGTCAGGAAGGCACACTTCACAACAGATTTTTATTCTGAACAAGCAACTATGTTATTATGTTGATATAAAGCACCCTGCACAGTAAAATTGACAGATCCCCTTTCTGACACCATTTATAAAAAATAGTTAAATCGAATCAATATTCCTATTCATATTTACCAAAGCATGCATCCCAGAAGACCTGTTATTTTATTCATATAAGCAAGAACGACGCAAAAAGGAGTGCTATGCTATAGCGGAGATAACTGAAGTCAATCACAGGATTTGGTCCTTCAAGTATATCTGACATGTCTTTGTTCGGCCAGTTCTTTTATTAGAACTGTAGAATGTATTAGAATACATTTATAACCAATAGGATTGTTCCAACAACACAAATAATTACCATAGCCAAACCCATGAAACAAAGAAGAGTGGTCCCTTTCTAACGGCTTGCTCATATTACACATTCCTGCATTGTGTGGGACAAATGGGCCCGTTTATTCCCTATGAGCAGCGAATCACAAAGCACCTACAGCTGTGGAGAGCCTGAGTGTTGGGGCCTCAACCCACTGCGAGTCATGGAGACCAGTTGGTGCGCTGGCTGTGTGCTGCACTCGAACTAGAGTGCAAATATGAGGACTTGTTGCAACATGTGAGTGAGGAGGATGGGGAAACTGAGGAGAGGCCTCATCCAGGCTGTGTTTTCTGCGGTTCTGGCCCAGCACGAATCCGCTTTAACGGGGGAGACAATTTGGCAGTCCACGGGCTGGCAGACATGCGGAATTGTGTGCCAACCAGGGGTACTACCTTGATGTGAATGAGGACTCTGCCCTTTGACCTGTGTTGCAGGAACTCGCTGCTGAGGAATGGGGACCCGAAATTGACTTAAAACGTTTGTCGACTGCAGCCCAGCTACAAGACACTGAGGCCCCTGGAGGAAGCCTCCCTGCACCAGCCAGCGGGAAGAGGAAGAAAAAGAGGGGCTTCCGAGCCAGAGCAGAGGGATACACTGTCACAGCCTGGGGATTACAACATTAAGCCATCTCCCAGCTGGCAGTATCTGGTCACTGGAGAGACTGGCACCCAGGCTGTTCCCCTCCTGAGAGATTGGTCAGCTTGTTACCGGCCGAATTAGAGCAAACACAGCTCTCCCGGGATACAATAGAGGCACAGGCCTGTGAGCAGGAAGAGGAAATACAGCTGCTCCAGACAGGGCCGGTGCAAGCATTTTTGTCTACTCAGGCGAAGGTGCGTTTTGGTGCCCCCCCCCATCCCTACCATGCCATGTCAATCAGCATTGAGATGCATAATAATCTCTAAAGCATACCAAGAAAATAAGTTGTCATTTGCGCTCACCCCCAGGCATGTACTGGCCATAGGGACTACAGGGAGATTCCCGGTGGGCCGATGGCTCTGTGGGCCAGTGTGAATGCTGGTTCACCGCGTGGCTCGCGCTGCCCTTAATGGGTGAGGTGAGAACTTCCACACTGCAAAACAGACGCAGTCTCATATTGCGGCCACCGTGCCGGTGAGACCCTCTGCGCATCCGCCTCACCTTAAGGCATGGTGCACACTTGACCTCAGTGCCACTGCGGTGCTTTACCCAATCGCTCTGCAGCAACTACAGTATCTGTAGAGCGATTGGTTGAGCGATCCAGTTGGATTATATACTATTTTTGTGCGTATTTGCATAATTAAATTGGGCCGGTCTGGATGACATCCAGGGCTGATTTTCTGTCCCAGTCCAGCCCTGCTCACCCCTGTAGCTCCATGTTAAACAAAACACAGAGGTTTTGGTTTATTTGAATGGTCATTAAAGTGTAAGCTCTTCTGCCGCATCACGACACCTCTGGGTCAGGCTAGTCCTTCCTAATGAAACCAAAAGCTGCTTTCTAAACAACCACATGTCCTCATGCGGCTTCTCAGCCATGAGAGAAACTGGTGGGTTTTATTTATACCCTCACCAGGAGCAATTCAGGTTTATAAGATACATCTACCTTATTGATGTACTTATACACACTGCAAATTACAGAGCTCACTTCAATAAACCTTCCAGTAATGTGCAGTGTGTAAAAGCGTATCACAGAGCTCCACAGCAATAAAACTCATAGTAATGTGCGGTGTGTATGAGCGTATCACAGAGCTCCACAGCAATAAAACTCACAGTAATGTGCGGTGTGTATGAGCGTATCACAGAGCTCCACAGCAATAAAACTCATAGTAATGTGCAGTGTGTAATAGCGTATCACAGAGCTCCACAGTAATAAAACTCACAGTAATGTGCGGTGTGTATGAGCGTATCACAGAATCCACAGCAATAAAACTCATAGTAATGTGCAGTGTGTATGAGCGTATCACAGAATCCACAGCAATAAAACTCACAGTAATGTGCAGTGTGAATGAGTGTATAACAGAGCTCCACAGCAATAAAAAAAGGTAATGTACCAATATCAGTTTATTCAAACCCCTGCATATCATTTTACACCCCAGTACATGATTTTACACCCACCAGCATAGCAATTTACACCCCCAGTAAATCAGTTTACAGCCCCAGACCCCAGTATATCAATTTACAGCCCCCCCAGTATATCTATTTACGGCCCCAGACCCAGTATATCAATTTACAGCCCCCCCAGTAAATCTATTTACAGCCCCCAGACCCAGTATATTCAATTTACAGCCCCCAGACCCAGTATATCAATTTACAGCCCCCAGACCCAGTATTTCAATTTACAGCCCCCAGTATATCTATTTACAGCCCCCAGTAAATCTATTTACAGCCCCAGTAAATCTATTTACAGCCCCCAGACCCAGTATATCTATTTACAGCCCCCAGACCCAGTATTTCAATTTACAGCCCCCCAGTATATCTATTTACAGCCCCCACACCCAGTATATCCATTTACAGCCCCCCCATACCCAGTATATATATTCTACATGTACACCCCAGACCAGTTATCCAGATTATACAGCGACCAGATGTATATCATATTAACAGCCCCCCCAGTAATTAATACTATTTACCCATATCTATTTACACCCCCAGTATAGTTAATTTACAGGCCAATAGATTTACCCCCAGTCAAATTTATTTACACCAGCCCCCCATTACCAGTATATTACAATTATATCCATTTACAGCCCCAGACCCAGTATATCAATTTACAGCCCCCCAGTAAATCTATTTACAGCCCCAGACCCGTTATCAATTACAGCCCCCCCAGTATATCTATTTACAGCCCCCAGACCCAGTATATCCATTTACAGCCCCCCAGTATATCTATTTACAGCCCCCCAGTATATCTATTTACAGCCCCAGTAAATCTATACAGCCCCCAGACCAGTATATCTATTTACAGCCCCAGACCCAGATTCAAGTTACAGCCCCCAGTATATCTATTTACAGCCCCCAGACCCAGTATATCCATTTACAGCCCCCAGACCCAGTATATCCATTTACAGCCCCCAGACCCAGTATATCCATTTACAGCCACAGACCAGTATAGCCATTTACAGCCCCCCCAGTATATTTTACAGCCCCCAGACCCAGTATATCCATTTACAGCCCCGAGCAGTTATATCTTTACAGCCCCCAGACCCAGTATATTCCATTTACAGCCCCCCCAGTATATCTATTTACAGCCCCCAGACCCAGTATATCCATTTACAGCCCCCCAGTATAATCTATTTACAGCCCCCAGACCCAGTATATCCATTTACAGCCCCCCAGTATATCTATTTACAGCCCCCAGACCCAGATTTTCAATTTACAGCCCCCAGTATATCTATTTACAGCCCCCAGACCCAGTATATCCATTTACAGCCCCCAGACCCAGTATATCCATTACAGCCCCCAGACCCAGTATATCAATTTACAGCCCCCAGTATATCAATTTACAGCCCCCAGACCCAGTATAGCAATTTACACCCCCCCAGTATATCTATTTACAGCCCCCAGACCCAGTATATCCATTTACAGCCCCCCAGTATATCTATTTACAGCCCCCAGACCCAGTAATCCATTTACAGCCCCCAGACCCAGTATATCCATTTACAGCCCCCCCAGTATATCTATTTACAGCCCCCCAGTATATCTATTTACAGCCCCCAGACCCAGTATAGCAATTTACAGCCCCCCAGTATATCTATTTACAGCCCCCAGACCCAGTATATCCATTTACAGCCCCCAGACCCAGTATATCCATTTACAGCCCCAGACCCAGTATATCTATTTACAGCCCCCAGACCCAGTATTTACAGCCCCCAGACCCAGTATATCAATTTACAGCCCCCAGACCCAGTATAGCAATTTACAGCCCCCCCAGTATAGCAATTTACAGCCCCCCAGTATATCTATTTACAGCCCCCAGACCCAGTATATCCATTTACAGCCCCCCCCAGTATATCTATTTACAGCCCCAGACCCAGTATATCCATTTACAGCCCCCAGACCCAGTATATCAATTTACAGCCCCCAGACCCAGTATAAGCAATTTACAGCCCCCCAGTATATCTATTTACAGCCCCCAGACCCAGTATATCCATTTACAGCCCCCAGACCCAGTATATCCATTACAGCCCCCAGAACCCAGTATAGCAATTTACAGCCCCCCCAGTATATCTATTTACAGCCCCCAGACCCAGTACATCCATTTACAGCCCCCAGACCCAGTATAGCAATTTACAGCCCCCCCCCAGTATATCTATTTACAGCCCCCAGACCCAGTATATCCATTTACAGCCCCCCCCAGTATATCTATTTACAGCCCCAGACCCAGTATATCCATTTACAGCCCCCAGACCCAGTATATCAATTTACAGCCCCCAGACCCAGTATATCCATTTACAGCCCCCCCAGTATACCTATTTACAGCCCCCAGACCCAGTATATCCATTTACAGCCCCCAGACCAGTATAGCAATTTACAGCCCCCCCCAGTATATCCATTTACAGCCCCCAGACCCAGTATATCCATTTACAGCCCCAGACCCAGTATATCCATTTACAGCCCCCCCCCAGTATATCTATTTACAGCCCCCAGACCCAGTATATCCATTTACAGCCCCCAGACCCAGTATATCAATTTACAGCCCCAGACCCAGTATATCCATTTACAGCCCCCAGACCCAGTATATCCATTTACAGCCCCCCCCAGTTATATCAATTTACAGCCCCCAGACCCAGTATAGCAATTTACAGCCCCCCCAGTATATCTATTTACAGCCCCCAGACCCAGTAATCCATTTACAGCCCCCAGACCCAGTATATCAATTTACAGCCCCCAGACCCAGTATAGCAATTTACAGCCCCCCAGTATATCTATTTACAGCCCCAGACCCAGTATATCCATTTACAGCCCCCAGACCCAGTATATCCATTTACAGCCCCCAGGACCCAGTATAGCAATTTACAGCCCCCCCAGTATATCTATTTACAGCCCCCAGACCCAGTATATCCATTTACAGCCCCCCCCCCAGTATATCTATTTACAGCCCCCAGACCCAGTATATCCATTTACAGCCCCCAGACCCAGTATATCAATTTACAGCCCCCAGACCCCAGTATAGCAATTTACAGCCCCCCAGTATATCTATTTACAGCCCCCAGACCCAGTATATATCCATTTACAGCCCCCCCAGTATATCTATTTACAGCCCCCAGACCCAGTATATCCATTTACAGCCCCCAGACCAGTATAGCAATTTACAGCCCCCCCCAGTATATCCATTTACAGCCCCCAGACCCAGTATATCCATTTACAGCCCCCAGACCCAGTATATCCATTTACAGCCCCCAGACCCAGTATATCAATTTACAGCCCCCAGACCCAGTATAGCAATTTACAGCCCCCCCCAGTATATCTATTTACAGCCCCAGACCCAGTATATCCATTTACAGCCCCAGACCCAGTATAGCAATTTACAGCCCCCCCAGTATATCTATTTACAGCCCCCAGACCCAGTATATCTATTTACAGCCCCAGACCCAGTATAGCCATTTACAGCCCCCCCAGTATATCTATTTACAGCCCCCAGACCCAGTATTTCAATTTACAGCCCCCCAGTATATCTATTTACAGCCCCCAGACCCAGTATAGCAATTTACAGCCCCCCAGTATATCTATTTACAGCCCCCAGACCCAGTATATCCATTTACAGCCCCCAGTATATCTATTTACAGCCCCCAGACCCAGTATAGCAATTTACAGCCCCCCCAGTATAGCAATTTACAGCCCCCAGACCCAGTGCAGCAATTTAAAGCCCCCCCCCCAGTATATTAATCTACACCCCCCTCCATTAGTTTATTCACACCTCCGGTAATAAATCTCCTCTCTGCCTCGCTCCTCCATCGCAGCAGAGTGAAAGCACCGCGGGCTGGTGGCTCCTCCATCGCAGCAGAGTGAAAGCACGCGGGCTGGTGGCTCCTCCATCGCCAGCAGAGTGAAAGCACGCGGGCTGGTGGCTCCTCCTTCGCAGCAGAGTGAAAGCACGCGGGCTGGTGGCTCCTCCTTCGCAAGCAGAGTGAAAGCACGCGGCTGGTGGCTCCTCCTGCAGTTGTTTTCCTGGGCTATGTGGATCACGTGTGGGGGCGGCGCCAAATTACACAGTGTGCCTGCTCGTGTTAAGAACGAGGGATGGGACTGAGACAGGCACACACACTGCAGCGCCGCCGCAAATCAGATTTTTCCGCCCCTCAAACTGGCAGCAGGCCAGGACAGTAAGGCGGCCGCCTGTGCCGCCTTACATTAGCGCCGGCCCTGGCTCCAGACCAAACTCCAGCTGTTCCAGCTGAAAGAAACTGACACGGCTCGGAATGAGAGCCTCGCACAAGCCCAGGCAAGCAAAGCAGAGGTGAGACGCCTGACACACCAGCTGGGTGTATTGGCGCAGGAGCACCAGGGCACTACCAGCCAACTGAAGGCTGAGCTTGAGGGGACACATACACAGTGCTGACAGTCTGTTATATTTTGCACAGAGGAGCGCGTGTACCCAGTGCTGCTGAAGGTGGATGCTGTGCTGGCAGCAGAGTGTGCCTGGTCATCGAGGAAGATGGAGACCCCCAGTAGAATTTCACTCCTTGGGGATTGCCATGGGATGGGCTCCTTTTAAATGTTTGGGAGGGGACAGGAGAGACTGGGGACTGTAAATGCTGACTGGGTTCTGATTCTTTGTCTGCAGAAATACCCTGGGGAAAGAGATGTGGGAAGAATCTCAGTGTACTCACTAACAAACATTTTGTCTCTGGATTGTAATGGCTTGTTACCGGGTCCATATTACTGCAGTGAATCTTTGGACTCCCGGGACAAGATGGGTGGCTTGCCTCTTGCCTATAGGTCAGCGACCAGGGATGCCTTGCTACACATGTCAGACCCTGCCAACAGTGGTTTTGGCCAGCACCCTGGAACTGCACAGATGGCACAGCAAAGGGACAGAGTGAGAGGTCTCATCAGTGGCAAGCGGTCTATTTGTGATCTAAGCAAGGTATATAACCTGAATTGGCGCAAATATTGCTTTCTGGGATCCTGGAGTACTTCGTATATATGGAAGAAATAATAATAGACAATAATAGTGCAATACAGCAAATATTATTTTAGAACTATTAAATGATGCTAGGATTATCCCACTCACAAGTGTAGAGCCTAGTCACTGGCTCTGAGTGGGTCCAGGCCTGCGGGTATATTGTCTTCGAATACTTCTCAGGTGACCCCCACCTTACAAAGAGTATATTATCCGGGATCATGTAAAAGAGAAGGAAGACAGAGAACTCCTTGTGCAGGTCTACACGCCCATGGGTTTATTCTGGTGTAGGAAAACCCAGAGGAAAACCTTCATAAATGCAAGGAATGAAGACAGCAGCAACAGGAACAGGGATAAAAAAATAAAATGTATTTAAAACATAAAAACAAGCTCCAGAACGCGTTTCGCCGCATGGAGTAGCGGCTTCATCAGCTGGTAGCGAGTGTATGGACCTATTGAAGTGGAAATAGGCTGGAAGACGGCCGCCATTGTACACAGGCGGCCATCTTGTTCAGAATATTGGTTCACTTGTATATAACTAGACAGGTTTGTAGCTGAGACTAGAATGAGGTATACGTAGAAACTTAGGAATGCGTTTAGATTAGCAGAAAAGCAATTAAAGCTTTATGAAAGATCTCTGTCTGTTCCTGGCACGGAGGAGAAAAGCGACTCCAAGGTCGTTGGGGCCCGCGGAAAGACGAAGGAGTATAGAAGACCGGGCCCCAGGCCATCTGAATAAACATAGCGATAGGGAGGGAGGCACTGCTCGGAGAAAGACAGCACAAACAAATCACAGACTGTCAAACTAACGAGAAGTGTATCAATTTATATATATGTGGAATGTTCTTTTGTTCGAATTAATGATGGGAGGTATTAACCCACGTGGGGTGAATAGAGTGTCATAGGGAGGGGCTAATGGGGATGTACCTAATTATGTATTTGGGGCATAAAACCTCATGTCTCTGTGTAATCGAGGCTCACTCTAAGCGATTCAATCCTGTGTGAGCACTTGTGTGACGACACAATAAACTCTTGCCTTTCCTGAAGAGACTCGTGTTTGGACAATCCTTGCTTGTGTCTGGTCCGGCGCCGTTAATGAAGTGAACCTGTCTGACTCCGGCTACACTATAGGTCCTTATATAGTGTCCTTTAATGTTTAAACGAGTGTCCCCATGTGTCCTGTTGATGTTTAATTGTTACTTCCGGTTTTCTTTCAGTTTCTCTGCGTTGCGCGCCGCCATCTTGCGCGGTTCATTTCCGCGTTCCATTTGCGTTCCAATCGCCATTGCATTACTTCCGGTTTCTTAGTTTTTCTGCGTTGTGCGCCGCCATCTTGCGCATGCGCGGTTTATTTCTGCGTTCCTTTTGCGTTTCATTCGCCATCACCTTACTTCCGGTTCGGGTTTCTTCAACTGGCGTGTGTCATTTTGTTTATTTTAAAACGCAATTTTTGGCTGTGTCTTCCTATCGACATCTCAGATTGAAGGGACACACATATTAAAAATACACATAAGTGTGTATCTAATACTTATTGTAATATATCTTGCAGTGTCATCCATGAACATATGATTATATATATATATTTAAATCATTTTGTTGGATAAAACGTTTTCTTTTTTCCTCCTTTTAATTTATATATTCCCTTAATTTTATCGATTGAAATGCATAATTCCTAAAGTGCTATTAATAATTGTTACTGTTTACACAAACATGTTAAATCCACGGTACATCTAAAATTTATGTGCAGAAATATGAAACATATTTATACAGTGATTTCACTTTGTATTCCTCAAGATCTCTTACTGAGAGAAAAAAATATAGAAGAATATATAAAAGGTATGTGTTATTATCCATGAAGTGCATAACGCAATTATTTATCAGGCCTTGGCCAATTTGGGTGTATAATTGTGTTTTTTATATCATAAACCTTAACAATCATATCTATATTGTGATTAATGCCTGATGTATTCTCTTTAATACAATATTTTATACATGGCAAGATTAAATTATGTTTTATCAATTTAGTTAGATAAAAAAAAAATAGGCCAATGTCTGTAAAATTTCTAGTTTGTTCTGCCACTATAGTGTAGAATATTGTGTACCGTATTTATAAAACTAGATCCCATATATTGGAATAATTCATCTAATACAGTATAATATGTGCTAAGTGTATATAGAATTAATTACATTGCACCTATGAATAGTGCTACTATTAATTATATGGTTTAGTGACTATATGAATAATGTATAACCATAAAGTGCAGAATTGTATAGAATTTATATATAAAATACAGTGGTGGTTTTAATAATAATAAAAAAAAAATCTTTTCTTTTTCGCTTGGTGGGTTTTCCTTTTCCTTCGTATCCTTTCTATCCTCTATTGTTATTAAAGTGCTGATCCTGTGCAGTTTATCTATATAATAGCACTTTAGGAATTATGCATTTCAAATCGATAAAATTAAGGGAATATATAAATTAAAAGGAGGAAAAAAGAAAACGTTTTATCCAACAAAATGATTTAAATATATATATATAATCATATGTTCATGGATGACACTGCAAGATATTACAATAAGTATTAGATACACACTTATGTGTATTTTTAATATGTGTGTCCCTTCAATCTGAGATGTCGATAGGAAGACACAGCCAAAAATTGCGTTTTAAAATAAACAAAATGACACACGCCAGTTGAAGAAACCCGAACCGGAAGTAAGGTGATGGCGAATGAAACGCAGAAGGAACGCAGAAATAAACCGCGCATGCGCAAGATGGCGGCGCACAACGCAGAAAAACTAAGAAACCGGAAGTAATGCAATGGCGATTGGAACGCGGAAATGAACCGCGCAAGATGGCGGCGCGCAACGCAGAGAAACTGAAAGAAAACCGGAAGTAACAATTAAACATCAACAGGACACATGGGGACACTCGTTTAATCATTAAAGGACACTATATAAGGACCTATAGGTCCATACTCTCGCTACCAGCTGATGAAGCCGCTACTCCATGCGGCGAAACGCGTTCTGGAGCTTGTTTTTATGTTTTAAATACATTTTATTTTTTTTATCCCTGTTCCTGTTGCTGCTGTCTTCATTCCTTGGATTTATGACGGTTTTCCTCTGGGTTTTCCTACACCAGAATAAACCCATGGGCGTGTAGACCTGCACAAGGAGTTCTCTGTCTTCCTTCTCTTTTACATGATCCCGGATAATATACTCTTTGTAAGGTGGGGGTCACCTGAGAAGTATTCGAAGACAATATACCCGCAGGCCTGGACCCACTCAGAGCCAGTGACTAGGCTCTACACTGGCGAGTGGGATAATCCTAGCATCTATATAATAAAACAGTTTCAAAGTCCGTCGCCGTCAAGCGCTGAGTGCGCATGCGTGACGGACATTTGAAACTGGGTTGCGAGCTGGCCGTTAAAACAAACAGGTAGCTGCGCGTGTCGGCCACCTGCAAAAAAAATAAAAAAAATAAATAATAATTTTCACGAGTGGCGCGCAGCTACCAGTTTGTTTAAACGGCACAAGTCCCGAATCCTCCAGCGGTGACTGTCCTCCGGCTGTGGCAGGCTGCTCGGCCAGCATCCAGGCTCAGGACTCGCCGGGGACTCGCCTAAGCCTGGAGGCCGGCCAAGCAGCCTGCCACAGCCGGAGGACAGTCACCGCTGGAGCTCCGGGCCAATCTAGGAGGATGTTGCCTACACATACTCCCCTACATTGGCCCTGAGCTCCAGCGGTGACTGTCCTCCGGCTGTCGCAGGCTGCTCGGCCGGCCTCCAGGCTCAGGCGAGCCCCCGGCTTGGCTTGGGCCTACAGGCCCAGCCGAGCCGGGGACTCGCCTAAGCCTGGAGGCCGGCCGAGCAGCCTGGGCAGCCGGAGGACGGTCACCGCTGGAGCTCAGGGCCGATGTAAGAGGATGTTCCCTACACATACTCACCTACATCGGCCCTTAGCTCCTCCAGCGATGGCAGTCCCGCTTCCAGTGTCCTCTCTCTGTTGGTCGCCGGTATGACGTCACGAAAGCCTTTGACCCTGGGTCAAAGGCTTTTGTGACGTCATACCGGCGACCAACGGAGAGAGGACACTGGAAGCGGGACTGCCATCGCTGGAGGAGCTAAGGGCCAATGTAGGTGAGATTGTGTGGAACCGGTGGAGGACTCGAGGCCGATTGTAGGTGAGTATGTGCTCTCCACACCCACCCTGCTTGCTTGGCCGGTATCCAAGCTTAGGTGAGCCCCCGGCCCGGGACTCACCTGAGCATGGAGGCCGGCCGAGTTGCTTGCTACTGCTACTTGCTTGGTCGGCATCCAGGCTCAGGCGAGCCCCCGGCTTGGCCTGGGCCTAGAGGCCCAGCCGAGCCGGGGGCTCACCTGAGCATGGAGGCCGGCCGAGTTGCCTGCTCGGGCGTCCTCCAGGCTCAGGCGAATCCCCTGCTCGGCTGGGCCTCTAGGCCCAAGCCAAGCCGGGGGCTCACCTGAGCATGGAGGCCGGCCGAGTTGCCTATATACACATACATATATGGTTGTTACAGGGTGTGTATATATATATACCCACATGGGGTTACAGGGTGTGTATATATATACCCACATGGGGTTACAGGGTGTGTATATATATATACCCACATGGGGTTACAGGGTGTGTATATATATACCCACATGGGGTTACAGGGTGTGTATATATATATACCCACATGGGGTTACAGGGTGTGTATGTGTGTGTGTATATATATATCTCCTGTAACATATATGACTGCCCTTAGGGCAGGCTTTATACCTAGTCATTTAATAATTCTAAAATAATATTTGCTGTATTGCACTATTATTGTCTACTAGGTGGAAAGCCTGCCCAGAGGGCAGTCTATTGATAAGTGAGGTGCGTATGAATGTTGGTGGAAAGGTGCCGTTTATTGAGCTCTGCTCTGTGCCGTTTATGGCTCTGTGCCCTGCTCTGTGTTGTTTATTGAGTTGTGCTCGGCTCTGTGCCATTTATTGCCATTTATTGTGCTGTGTTCGGCTCTTTGCCATTTATTGTGCTCTGCTCTGTGCCGTCTATTGTGCTGTGCTCGGCTCTGTGGCGTTTATTGTACTCGGCTCTGTGCTGTTTATTGTGCTTGACTCTGTGCCGTTTATTGTGCTCTGCTCTGTGCCTTTAATGGGTTGTGCTCTGCTCTGTGCTCTGCGCCGTTTATTGTGCTCTGCTCTGTGCCGTCTATTGTGCTGTGCTTGGCGCTCTGCTCTGGGCATTGTGCTGGGCTCTGCGCTCGGCTCTGTGCTCAGATGCTGGGCTCTGCGCTCGGCTCTGTGCTCAGATGCTGGGCTCTGCGCTCGGCTCTGTGCTCAGATGCTGGGCTCTGCGCTCGGCTCAGGTGCTGGGCTCTGCACTCGGCTCTGTGCTCAGATGCTGGGCTCTGCACTCGGCTCTGTGCTCAGATGCTGGGCTCTGCGCTCGGCTCAGATGCTGGGCTCTGCACTCGGCTCTGTGCTCAGATGCTGGGCTCTGCACTCGGCTCTGTGCTCAGATGCTGGGCTCTGCGCTTGGCTCAGGTGCTGGGCTCTGCTCTGTGCTCGGCTCTGCGCTGGGCTCTGCGCTCGGGCGCTGGGCTCGGTGCTCGGCTCTGTTGCTCTGTGCTCGGCTCGGGTGCTGGGCTCTGTGGTGTTTTCGCTCGCTTCCAACGGCCCATTGGTGGTCCTGCGGCGGGAGGCGCGTGGCAACCTCCGTAATAGACTTTGGGAGTGCTGCGGCGGGAGGCGTGCGCGCACCCGACTGCGCGCGCATCCAACCTCCGTAAGACGCTTTGGGCGTGCTGCGGCGGGTGGCGCACGCGGCTGCGCGTGCATCCAACCTCCACAACACCCTGTGGGCTGCCGCGCATGCGCAGAGTAAGGCTTGGCGACGGACACGCCAAGCCTTACTCTATTATAGGATAGATTATTATTTCTTCCATATATACGAAGTACTCCAGGATCCCAGAAAGCAATATTTGCGCCAATTCAGGTTATATACCTTGCATTCTATGTACATTGGTTTAGGGGAAACCACTATATCCTGAATTTTGGCTATCTGGGGTGCCGTGGTGGTGGATACATGTTGTGTGGCGCTGTACCATCTTGTGTGTAACATTTGTGATCTAAGCTTGCCCTGTCGTTTTGGAAGTGTGGGGGGGGGGGAATATGTGACGTGCATCACTTCGGACTTGAGGTGCATTTACCTGGAGATGTATTTGGGAGGTGCAGGCCTGATGTTCTATATTATTTGTTTGCCCTCTCGTGTGTGCAGAGCGTTTGTGTAATCTGTGTTAAGTATGAATGTTATGGTCCATCGTTAAGGTCCATGTATATCTGCTGTATATTTGAGTAGTTTTGTTAATCTGCTTTGTCAGGCAAACACTGCCCACATGGACTAATTAAGATTAAGTGTATTTAAGAGAGTTTTGAAGACCCCCCGCCATTTTTACCATTTGCTGAACTGACTGAGGAAAGCACTAGTGAAGTGCCGAAATGCATTTCAGTTACCCTAACCATGCCCCCCCCCGATTTTATCTATACTCAATAAATCATTTACAATTCATCTCCACGAACTCTCCATCTGTTACTCTTCCTTTTAACCTGGATTACAATTCGTGGTTGGAAAGAAACACGGGAGTACAGGATTTCCCCTCAAGTCTGGCACCGGTCCACAACTGAGGACAGAACCAGGAGGCAACTAGCAAGGAGAGGGGTCAGGTACTCACCTAATAAGAAGCACCACTTGCCCACAAGCCGAGCCTGATATATACGAGGCTCCAGCATTGGTGAGTGTCACGAGGCGTGTGCGGTTCTGGTATGAGCCCAGCAGGCGGCGACACAGAGGGGAGGCCAGACAGGAGTCACGCAATGCAGATTCTTTAATAAAACATAAATGGTCCTTAACTGCAGGCAAAAGAACAAAGGGAATAGCAATAAAGTCCAGGGAGAGTCCGTGGATTGTGGGTAGTGCAGTCCTAGACTGCAGACAGGGCCCACCAAGAGGAAGTCTGGACAGTGGTACCTGGATCAAAGAGGTCAGAGGGTGATCAACAACTGTAATCCACGGGTAGACAGATGGGTCCTGGATACGTAGGATAAGCGGGTTCTGGAAGAGCAGGTTAGCACACCACCAAGGGACCTCAGTCAAGGATAACAATAATGCAGACCCACTGTTGGCTGGGTCTCTCTGCCTTTTAAGGAGGCTTAAACATGGATAGGCCTCAGCTGGAAGTCCAGGGCTAGACAGGAAAACCCAGGCTGGATCTCCAGGAGCCTGGACATGGTGCTTAGCCTGGGCAAAACCTGGACTGGAATCCAAGAATGAAGAAATCCATGGCAAAGTTCTTAGATCCAGGTTTGCTAGACAGGTACACGGGGTGGACCGTGACAGTGAGTTAGACCGACAATATACCTTTGCTGCACATCTGTATACTGTGTTGTGCTATGGGAGTGCCATCTCTCTATATGTTTACTTTGAGGCAAATTTAAAGAGGAAAAGAAGGGAAACGCCACCCTCTATTTGGCTAAAGGCATTTTAGCCTAGAGCCGGGATTCATTAGGCTCAAAAATCTGTGAGTGATTTTCTATTGTACTCTCTACTAGGAACTGTATGAAACAGCTGCACGATTGTTTTTTCCTTCTCTTCGCATCCATACCGAGATCTACCAATTGGAGGAGGACGACGACGTAATAGCTGGACATAAATCTCCACAGTGCATCTATTTATCCTCCAGTGACTTATGGACTTCATGTATGAACTTTATGCACTTTGCACGTGCACTTTTGTGGTCTAGGAATTTTCTCAATTATCAGCATTTCCTTCTTTCATTAACCACTGAATTTGTAATGTGGACGGACTATTATGGCTACAAGCAATACTGTGCATGAATTTGACACATTGTGTGTGTAGCCTTGTGTTTAGATTGGCTATGAGGACTGCAGCTGTTATGCCTCCCGAGGGAGCAACGTATGGGGAAAGACTGTAATGGACTACGTTCCCCAGAAACCTTTGGGGAGAGAGGAAGGAAACAAGCTCTGGCGCCAGGAAGTGAAGAGCATTGCATGCAGTGTGGGCAGAGGCAGAACACAGTGAGCAGAGAGAGAGAGCAGTCGTATGAGAGACACCTTCCGGGATCTGAGCAAGCTGGAGGGCGTAGAATCGGCGGCATCCATTGCTGGAGTGATCGGGGAGAGTGTACATCGGCCTGCAGTGTATCGCGCTGGACTGTTCCGGTGGCGAGTGTGTTTGAGATGGACCTCGTGTAAGGAGGCCACAGGCGGAGTGGAGTTCTGGCAGCATTAGACTTCTGGCAGAGGAGATTCTGCATGCAGCGTGATGGAGATTTGATCCATAGGCTGCAGATTGCTAAAATGTTCCCGGGAGGTCTTCCTGGGACCGTGATCAGCTGAAGTTGTACGGTAACGAGTATCATCTCCCTCTGTAAAATGACAGGGCACTCTATCCATCTCTACACTATGAAAGAATCTCACAGCCGCTGAGCGGATTTTACCCACAGCCTTTTCTGCACTGTCAGCGGAGTTAACCGGGTGTTATGCTAAAGGGCCCCATCTCCTCTGTGCACCAACTGGTACACTACCCATCGTTACTCTCATTAGGACGAAGATCAGGGTGGCTCCAGGTTGTTTGGGAGGGTCCTGGGCTGGGAGGTTAGACAGCAGTTGTGTGTCTAGTTAGTTACTGTATTACCTGCAAATCCTTTTATGCTGCCATTTATCTTTTAATACAAGTTAATATTGTTTATACAGTCCATGCCAGAAGGTGGAAGCACTGCCAACGCTATGTATCCTTATTCCCAAAATGCGGAAACTCAGGATCAACAGGTAAAGCAAGGTGTAACCTGTCCAGAGGGTGCCAGTGGGGCGGCCCCCAGTGGCAAAAGAGCGTTACATGTGTATGCACTTATACTAGGAATTTCTCCATTGGCATATGCACTTTATGTATGCATTTGCACATGTTGTTTGCAACATTGCACTTTAATATAGGTAGATCTTACCAAGTTTAAGCACGTGTCGCACTGTAACGTATTGGTACTGTATATTGGTGCTGCTTGCACTTGTTTTTCACATAACTGCACTTTAAATACTGGTTGACCCACTGAGTAAATACGTGTTGGACTGTATATTGGGGTAGTTTAACTGCACATTTGTGTTACCAGGTGTCATGGATGTGGAGCGCTCCCCGCTTCATACCCAAGATGTTTATTTTCCTGGCAAAAACCCCAAAAGACACAGACATTTGCTTTGGGAAAGACATTATGTTCATTTATATTGTGTGGCGTGATTTTAACCCCTTAGTGACCGGGCGGTTTTACACAAATCCGTCCGTTCGTGACCGCAGCTGTTTTTACGTTTCTGCGCTCTTAGTGTTTACGTCAAATTTTCCTCTTAGGTCTAGTGGTCAGACGAACGCAGCTTTGACGTGCGTTTAGCCGCACAAAATCACGGCCGTGCTAGCAGCAAATGACGTCCAATGCCGGGGAACACACGAAGTACGGCCGCACGAAAGTTCGTCGCGCAACGCAAGTGGCAAAACGAACGCATTTTTCGAGAACGTCAAACCGCTATACTGACGTACAGAGTGCGCTGCGGCCGCATAGCGGCGTGTGTGTGTGATTGGGAGACATCAGACGCTGCTAATGTCCGGCAACATAACGTCCAGACACAAAAAGTGTTTTATTGATGATCCGTACAAAATCACGGACGAAAAGGCGCATCGTATGACCGCTACCTGCGTTTCCGTGAAAAAATATGTCCGTTCGTTCGACCGCACTTTTCCACGGTCGACGCGAAAAATGCGTTCGTCTGACCCTAGCCTTACTCGTTTATGTAACCCACACATATTTTACACTGTTTTTCTCGTCACTAAATGGACTTTATAAAGATACCATTTTTTTCATCATTTCATTAAATTTACTATAAAAAATATTGTGAAATATGACACAAAAATTGAAAAAAACACCACTTTTTCGAACTTTGACCCCCAAAATTTCTTATGTATCAACAACCGTTCAAAATTTTTTATTCCTTAGTAGTTTCTAAATTTAGTACTGAGTTTAGCAATACCCAATGTTTACATATTCCTCGCTTTTTTCCTTATTTTATGCAACAATAAGTGCAAGTAGCACTTTGCCATTTTTCCAAAGAGTTTATTTTTCAAATTAGTGATAGTGACATTGTAACACTGATATCTGTCACTAATTCCTGAATAACCCTCCACATATACATATTTTTTTTAAAGTACACAAATCAAGGTATTAAACTTGGGGTATTTTGACTCTTTCCATGCAAACCATTTTACCACAAATCTATGCCAAAGTTTGAAAAAAAAAAAAATTTTGGTGATTTTTTTTTTTGAACGTAATTTAAGAATACATGTACTGTGAACTTTAAGGTTTACTGCCAAAAAGCACCCCAAAATATGTTCAGCAACATCTTCTGAGTAAATTGATACCACCAAGTATAGGTATGTCGGGTCATTTGGGGGCTAAAAGGCCTTATTTGGGGGGTGCACATTTTCAGTTTTCCAACTTGGAATTTTCACATTTCGTCATCATGCACCCATGTCCTATTTGGGACATTTTTGAAGCCGGCCAAAGTAATTTACCCCCATCAACCATATATTTTTAGAAAGGGCACACCCTAGGGTGCTTCAAAGAGTTGTATTTTAACACTTTCCATGCACTAGCTCTTTGTCAATCTTTCAGGTAGTCACTTTTGTGTATTTTTTTCACACACATTGTACTTTAGGCATGAATTGTCAAATCCAGTTATGGGTTACTGCCAAAAAACACCCCAAAATATGTTCAGCAACATCTTCTGAGTAAATTGATACACCCATGTATAGGTATGTCGGGTCATTTGGGGGCTAAAAGGCCTTATTTGGGGGGTGCGCATTTCAGTTTTCCAACTTGGAATTTTCACATTTCGTCATCATGCACCCATGTCCTATTTGGGACATTTTTGAAGCCGGCAAAGTAATTTACCCCCATCAAACCATATATTTTTAGAAGGGCACACCCTAGGGTGCTTCAAAGAGTTGTATTTTAACACTTTCCATGCACTAGCTCTTTGTCAATCTTTCAGGTAGTCACTTTTTGTGTTATTTTTTCACACACATTGTACTTTAGGCATGAATTGTCAAATCCAGTTATGGGTTACTGCCAAAAAACACCCCAAAATATGTTCAGCAACATCTTCTGAGTAAATTGATACCACCCATGTATAGGTATGTCGGGTCATTTGGGGGCTAAAAGGCCTTATTTGGGGGGTGCGCATTTCAGTTTTCCAACTTGGAATTTTCACATTTCGTCATCATGCACCCATGTCCTATTTGGGACATTTTTGAAGCCGGCCAAGTAATTTACCCCCATCAAACCATATATTTTTAGAAAGGGCACACCCTAGGGTGCTTCAAAGAGTTGTATTTTAACACTTTCCATGCACTAGCTCTTTGTCAAACTTTCAGGTAGTCACTTTTTGTGTTATTTTTTCACACACATTGTACTTTAGGCATGAATTGTCAAATCCAGTTATGGGTTACTGCCAAAAACAACCCCAAAAATATGTTCAGCAACATCTTCTGAGTAAATTGATACCACCCATGTATAGGTATGTCGGGTCATTTGGGGGCTAAAAGGCCTTATTTGGGGGGTGCGCATTTCAGTTTTCCAACTTGGAATTTTCACATTTCGTCATCATGCACCCATGTCCTATTTGGGACATTTTTGAAGCCGGCCAAAGTAATTTACCCCCATCAAACCATATATTTTTAGAAAGGGCACACCCTAGGGTGCTTCAAAGAGTTGTATTTTAACACTTTCCATGCACTAGCTCTTTGTCAATCTTTCAGGTAGTCACTTTTTGTGTTATTTTTTCACACACATTGTACTTTAGGCATGAATTGTCAATCCAGTTATGGGTTACTGCCAAAAAACACCCCAAAATATGTTCAGCAACATCTTCTGAGTAAATTGATACCACCCATGTATAGGTATGTCGGGTCATTTGGGGGCTAAAAGGCCTTATTTGGGGGGTGCGCATTTCAGTTTTCCAACTTGGAATTTTCACATTTCGTCATCATGCACCCATGGCCTATTTGGGACATTTTTGAAGCCGGCCAAAGTAATTTACCCCCATCAAACCATATATTTTTAGAAAGGGCAACCCTAGGGTGCTTCAAAGAGTTGTATTTTAACACTTTCCATGCACTAGCTCTTTGTCAACTTTCAGGTAGTCACTTTTTGTGTTATTTTTTCACACACATTGTACTTTAGGCATGAATTGTCAAATCCAGTTATGGGTTACTGCCAAAAAACACCCCAAAATATGTTCAGCAACATCTTCTGAGTAAATTGATACCACCCATGTATAGGTATGTCGGGTCATTTGGGGGCTAAAAGGCCTTATTTGGGGGGTGCGCATTTCAGTTTTCCAACTTGGAATTTTCACATTTCGTCATCATGCACCCATGGCCTATTTGGGACATTTTTGAAGCCGGCCAAAGTAATTTACCCCCATCAAACCATATATTTTTAGAAAGGGCACACCCTAGGGTGCTTCAAAGAGTTGTATTTTAACACTTTCCATGCACTAGCTCTTTGTCAAACTTTCAGGTAGTCACTTTTTGTGTTATTTTTTCACACACATTGTACTTTAGGCATGAATTGTCAAATCCAGTTATGGGTTACTGCCAAAAAACACCCCAAAATATGTTCAGCAACATCTTCTGAGTAAATTGATACCACCCATATATAGATTTGTTCTGTTGTTTTTGGGGTGCTACGCCAATCTTTGACATGTGCTTGTCAATTTTCTAATTTGACATACAGTATCTTCTTTGCTTATCTTCTTTTTAGGGGCCTTTTTACATACCCCAGTTTTATGAACGTGCATATATTTGGTAAGCTAACACCCCAAAGTATTGTAAATGGAGTGTTTTTATGCTATGGATGCATCCGTTTGCTCCAAACAAATTAGATACTGTTTGGTGGTCATTTTTCATTTTCACACCCACATCAGTTTTGGACTGTGATTTAGGAGACACTGTTGTTTTTTACTGCATGAAAACTCTCCAGGTTGTTTTCTGCAAGGTCTCCTGAGTACCCCATGCCCCCCATGCATAGGTTTGCCAGGATTTTGGGAAGGTTCAAATACAATTTTTATGACTTTGTCATTGGAGTTGAAATTGAGATTATTTCTTCAGCTAGGCCTAGCTTTGGTTTTGGGTCTACCGCATACCCCAGTTTGAATTATTGCCAGAAAATTGTTTATATTTGTTATGTTGACACCCCAAGGTATTGCATATGGAGTGCTTTGATGCCATGGATGCAACGGTTTTAGCCCAAAACATTTGAGAAGGTGTGTGGCGGTAATTTTTTCAATTTTCAGATTTTTTACGCCCACAGTAGTTTTGGACTGTGATTTAGCAGACACTGTTGTTTGTTACTGCATGAAAACTCTCCAGGTTGTTTTCTGCAAGATCTCCTGAGTACACCCATGCCCCCCATGCCTAGGTTTGCCAGGATTTTGGGAAGGTTCAAATACAATTTTTATGACTTTGTCATTAGAGTTGAAATTGAGATTATTTCTTCAGCTAGGCCTATCTTTGGTTTTGGGTCTACCGCATACCCCAGTTTGAATTATTGCCAGAAAATTGTTTATATTTGTTATGTTGACACCCCAAGGTATTGCATATGGAGTGCTTTGATGCCATGGATGCAACGGTTTTAGCCCAAAACATTTGGCAACAAGGTGTGTGGCGGTAATTTTTTCAAATTTCAGATTTTTACGCCCACAGTAGTTTTGGACTGTGATTTAGGCTGGGGTCAGACGAGCGTAGTGTTCACGTCCGTGATCGCGCCTAAAAGTACGTCCGTGATAGCATGACATAAAGTCCAATGGAGCCCGACACACGAACGAAGTACGTCCGCACTGAACTGCGGACGCACAACGGCCGCGGCCCACGGACGCAAGGCAGGCAAGAACGTAGAACCGCTAGAACGGCCGCACAAAGTGCGCTGCGTCCGCAACGTCTGCATAGCTTTGTGTGTGAGTGATGGAACGTGGTCAGACGGACTGCATTTATACGTCCTGCATTTTTCACGGACAAAATGGTTTTGCAATTGAATTTATTGTCCCTCCTACATCTGTCAAAAAATAAATGTCAGTGAAAAAACGGACTGTGTGACCACTACTGCGTCTTCCGTACTGACGATGTCCGTACTGCACGGACGTACAGTCCGTAGAAATCACGCTCGTCTGACCCTAGCCTTAGCAGACACTGTTGTTTGTTACTGCATGAAAACTCTCCAGGTTGTTTTCTGCAAGATCTCCTGAGTACACCCATGCCCCCCATGCATAGGTGTGCAAAGATTTTGGCAAAATACAGCACCAATTGTAGAACATAAAAATGTACGAATAAAATGTAAAAGTCTGGTGCCTGTCAAACTGGGGATGCTCTCTAGGGGCACAGGCTGTTGTCACTGAAGTGCATGAAACGCAAAATGTTTTCATACCTTCTACGTGACATTGATTGGAGGTAAATGGGGGTAGAGCAGATGGGGCTACTGCTCCAGCAGGAGCGAATTGAGGGCTTCTTTATGATGCCCTCAGCATAGTAAGTGCCCAGAATTTCAGAAATTCTGGCACATCTAGCGGGGTCCATTGCTGCCTTGCCAAGTAGGAGTCTGGCTTCGCAGCACAATGCTGATGGGCATACAGATTTGATTGGGCCACGATGTGGCCCAACAAATCATCCCCCATAAACACCTGCAAAAACTGTGTGGCGGTAAATCCTGCAACATCAATATTGATGCCAGGATTTGCCGTGAAAGGAGGGATATCTGGCCTCTGGCGATGAGGCACTACCCACTCCTCAGCTGGAGCTGTGCGTCTCCTGCTGGCAGGTGGTGACCCAGGATCTGCATCAGAAACATCACTAGATACATCAGCCAGCATAGATAATGTATCTAGCGACGCCTCTGAGCAGTTAGCGGGGTCGAAATGAGGGTCTGAGTCTGACGCAGATGCCTCAGATTCTGACGCCAGGATGGCATATGCCTCCTCGGCGCTGTAACACTCTCAGACATTATATATATAGATTATTAAAATTTTATAATTATTATATATATATAAGCGGATTGTTGGTTCTTAGAAGAACCGTTGGGTTTCACAAGAAAATACAAATAAACACCTAAATCTCTCTAAATCCCTCTAAACCTGCCTCAATTCTTCTAAATCTCCCTAAAATCTCTCTAAATCTGCCTCAATTTTTCTAATCTCACTAAATCTCACTAAAATCTCTAACCTGTCAAATCTGATCTCTCTCTCTCGCTCACCAAAACACAGGAGAGGGAGGGAGAGGGAGAGGGAGGGAGAATCACAGAGGTCAGAGCCAATATTTACAAAATATTGGCCTGACCTGACAAATTAGAAATTTTATTTTGATTTTTTCTAACTTCTGATTGGATGTTGCTAGCCTGCCTCTCTGATGAGGCAGGCTAGGAACATCCCACTCAGCCCCAAGATGACCCTGCCCTTAGAACCCTAACCCTACCCCTGACCCTGCCCTTAGAACCCTAACCCTAGCCCTACCCCTAACCCTACCCCTAACCCTATCCTACCCCTAACCCTACCCCTAACCCTACCCCTACCCCTAACCCTACCCCTACCCCTAACCCTAACCCTAACCTACCCCTAACCCTAACCCTACCCCTAACCCTAACCCTAACCCTAACCCTACCCCTAACTGTCAGTTTATTTTATTTATTTTTCTTTTTTTACACTTTTTTTACTTTTTTTTCACTTTTGTTTTACTTTTTTTTCACTTTTTTTTTACTTTTTTTTTACTCTGCTGGGTGCCTTGATCCCTCGAGGCACCCAGCAGAGCACCTGATCACTGAAGTGATCGATTTTGTACTGAGTGCCACGATACCTCGTGGCACTCAGTACTTCCTGCCGCTACCGGAAGTGATCGCTCGGGGGGAGCGATCACGGACGGACCGGCGGCAGGTAAGTATATTACAAGGATGCCTCGATGTCGAGGCATCCTTGTAATATGCTCAGAGCAGCTGGAAGCGATCCGATCGCTTCCAGCGCTCTGTAGAAGTGCCGGGCACCTCTCCGGTGCAACCGGATGTAGATCGCTCCCGGGGAGCGATCACATGGTGCCCCGGCACTTCTAACGGCCATTGCACGGATGCCTGGACTCCCAGGCATCCTGCAATGGCGTTTGAGCTGCTGGAAGCGATCCGATCGCTTCCAGCAGCTCAAAAACGGCAGGACGTACCATGTACGTCAGCGGGTCTAAGAGAGACCCGCTGCAATGACGTACATGGTACGTCCGCGGTCGGGAAGGGGTTAAATGTATTGTAAATTGCTTAGCTTTAGTTTTAAATGTACTTTTATTACTGTATGTAAATAGGCACGTGGAGATGTGTTTTAAAGATGCAACATGAAGTAATGATCAATGCCCTCTTTTGTGTGGAATGTTTGAGTAATGTGTGATTATGCAAGATTGCTTTTCTGAGTCTGGGACAGTGTTTGACTACAAAGGTAATCTGATCTATTGGAGCAATAGATTATGTAAATGATGTGTGATATAAAGGCTAAGGAATGTTTACTGTAAATATCTGTCAATGTAATTAGAGTTTTAGTGGGTCAATGTTCGTCATTTGGTTTATGCAAATTATAACTGTTGGACCTGCATAAATAGTGACGTTTTTCAATAAAAGATTCAGTTTCCTGTTTGAACATACAGCTTGTCTGGTGTCTCATTCAGGGTACCCACGCTCACCCTCAGAAGGCACAAAGAGGCAGAGGATCTGATCAAACAGGTCTGGAGCTACAGATCAGGCTGCTCGAGGCACTGAGTTCCGAGCAACTCAGCCGCCGGGCTGATCTTGGTAAGGGGGTGTCTGGAGAGGACAGACGGAAGGAGCGGGTTTCCGTCACACCAGGCTTTATTTGAACGTATGCCAGGTTAGGCACATCGAATACATAGAAGTCTGCTAAGGTACGTGTCTAGGATCACAATCTGGAAACAACAGTTTTTGACCTAATGAATCAACTGCGCCACTAGGACCCTTCTCTTTTTTTGTATGTTCAAATTGGCACATTCTTGTTGAGATTTATGTGCAATACCTTGTAGGCAGCAGACTCTAATCGTATTTAGCCCAGATTCGAGCGCCTCCACAGACACCAACACTTTCTACTGCCCCATTATCTGATGTTTTAGACCGTAATCTTACCATCCACAGCCGTGATTATCCTGTCTAGGAATGTTGAGCAAATGCTTATCCCAATATCTGTTCTAGTCTAATTAGGTCTAAAATGCTGGGAAGCAGAAGTCGCAGTAACATCAGAAACACAACATTTTCTAGGAGAGGTTTTGTGTATGTAAATAACCCATGTTTGACCCCATAAATATCTGTGCCTGTCCCCGATTAAACCAGTTCCATTTTGACCCTGAAAACCTTCAGAACCATTTCTGGGGGTTGCTAGCAGGCTCTCTACATGTCCCGGTCCATAAGCTTCATCTGAAGACTGGAGGAAGGCACGAGAGTCTGCTGGTGAGAACACAGGGGTCCGGCAAGGAAGCGGCATTGCTACATGTGACCCAGTCAGGGTACTGAGATCTGTTACAATGAGGATAAATAATCCAGCGTTATAATTAAAGTTCTGACGTTCCAGGGAAAGTGAATATATCCCGGGGTTCAGGGAGGCGGAGGAACGAATCATACAAGGAGCAATAGGGGAGAAACTGCTCAGGGGGCACGAGAAATTATATGGACAGAGTGCTGAGAGAAGAAAGGTGAGTTCAGATAAAGACAGACATGGAAATAGATGTGAGAGAAAGGAAGGAGAGAGGGTGAGAGAAAGGAAGGAGAGAGGGCGAGAGAAAGGAAGGAGAGAGGGCGAGAGAAAGGAAGGAGAGAGGGCGAGAGAAAGGAAGGGAGGGGGCGAGTGAAAGAAAGGGAGGGGCGAGCGAAAGAAAGGGAGGGGTGAGAGAAAGAAAGGGAGAGGGTGAGAGAAAGAAAGGGAGAGGGTGAGAGAAAGGAAGGAGAGAGGGTGAGAGAAAGGAAGGAGAGAGGGTGAGAGAAAGGAAGGAGAGAGGGTGAGAAAGGAAGGAGAGAGGGTGAGGAAAGGAAGGAGAGAGGGGTTTAGAAAAGAGGGGAGTGGTGAGAGAAAGAAAGGGAGGGGGTGAGAGAAAGAAAGGGGGGTGAGAGAAAGAAAGGGAGGGGGTGAGAGAAAGAAAGGGAGGGGGTGAGCGAAAGAAAGGGAGGGGTGAGAGAAAGGAAGGAGAGGGGTTTAGAAAGGAGGAGAGAGGGTAAGAGAAAGAAAGGGAGGGGGTGAGAGAAAGAAAGGGGATGAGAGAAAGAAAGGGAGGGGGTGAGAGAAAGAAAGGGAGGGGTGAGAGAAATAAAGGGAGAGGGTGAAAGGAAGGAGAGAGGGGTTTAGAAAGGAGGAGAGGGTAAGAGAAAGAAAGGGAGGGGTGAAAGAAAGGGAGGGGTGAGAGAAAGAAAGGGAGGGGGTGAGAGAAAGAAAGGGAGGGGGTGAGAGAAAGAAAGGGAGGGGGTGAGAGAAAGAAAGGGAGGAGTGAGAGAAAGAGTAAGAAAGGGAGGGGGTGAGAGAAAGAAATGGAGGGGTGAGAGAAAGAAAGGGAGGGGGTGAGAAAGAAACGGAGGGGTGAAAGAAAGGGAGGGGTGAGAGAAAGAAAGGGAGGGGGTGAGAGAAAGAAAGGGAGGGGTGAGAGAAAAAAGGGAGGGGTGAGAGAAAGAAAGGGAGAGGGTGAGAGAAAGGAAGGGGAGAGGGTGAGAGAAAGGAAGGAGAGAGGGTGAGAGAAAGGAAGGAGAGAGGGTGAGAGAAAGGAAGGAGAGAGGGTAAGAGAAAGGAAGGAGAGAGGGTGAGAGAAAGGAAGGAGAGAGGATGAGAGAAAGGAAGGCGAGAGGGTGAGAAAGGAAGGAGAGAGGGTGAGGAAAGGAAGGAGAGAGGGGTTTAGAAAAGAGGGGAGGGGGTGAGAGAAAGAAAGGGAGGGGGTGAGAGAAAGAAAGGGAGGGGGTGAGAGAAAGAATGGGAGGGGGTGAGAGAAAGAAAGGGAGGGGGTGAGCGAAAGGGAGGGGTGAGAGAAAGGAAGGAGAGGGGTTTAGAAAGGAGGAGAGAGGGTAAGAGAAAGAAAGGGAGGGGTGAGAGAAAGAAAGGGAGGGGTGAGAGAAAGAAAGGGGATGAGAGAAAGAAAGGGAGGGGTGAGAGAAAGAAAGGGAGGGGTGAGAGAAATAAAGGGAGAGGGTGAAAGGAAGGAGAGAGGGGTTTAGAAAGGAGGAGAGAGGGTAAGAGAAAGAAAGGGAGGGGTGAAAGAAAGTGAGGGGTGAAAGAAAGGGAGGGGTGAGAGAAAGAAAGGGAGGGGGTGAGAGAAAGAAAGGGAGGGGGTGAGAGAAAGAAAGGAGGGGTGAGAGAAAGAAACGGAGGGGTGAAAGAAAGGGAGGGTGAGAGAAAGAAAGGGAGGGGTGAGAGAAAGAAAGGAGGGGTGAGAGAAAGAAAGGGAGGGTGAGAGAAAGAAAGGGAGGGGGTGAGAGAAAGAAAGGGAGGGGGTGAGAGAAAGAAAGGGAGGGGTGAGAGAAAAAAAAGGGAGGGGTGAAAGAAAGGGAGGGGTGAGAGAAAGAAAGGGAGAGAGAAAGAAAGGGAGAGGGTGAGAGAAAGAAAGGGAGGGGGTGAGAGAAAGAAAGGGAGGGGGTGTCGGGTATATTGGAAGGGAAAAATTAAAATGGATGTCTGTAGCCATCTTGTTTTTAAATAAAAAGTCTTTTCTTTTTCAATTTTCCCTAGTTTTAGAAATGAAGAGAGATTTTTTTTTTATATAGTTGATGGCTAGGTGACCAGACATGAGGGAACCTTAAAATGTCTTTATTTAAGATAATGCCGAGCTAAGTATAGAGAAAGGAATTTGAAAGGAAATTGAAATATGGTAGCTAATTCACTGAATACATATTTCTACTCTAGTAATATTTGATAGCTATATAAATATATAGGGCCTGATTGACTGCTCAGTAAATGCCTAATATGTTCATGAGGTAATGCTGAGTATGGTCTTTCTCTTGGCTTCCTGTTTTTATCAAGGAGTGCAAATTTTTCTATTCAACTCCATTTCCTCTAGAAACTAAGAGAGGCTGACCAGCCGAGAGGAAGGGAGGGACACAGATGTTTAATTGTTAATGCATCCTATGGAATATTCCTATTTCTAGAATAGGATATAGCTGTGACGTCAATTTAGGCGTGCCTACTAGGCAAGGACAGGAAATGTTTGTAAGTCTAGGTACTGCCCAAAGTAGAAAAAACATGATATATTGCTGACGTATTGGTTTGTAATTCATGAATTTGTGACGCTCCTATTTTTGATAAAACTACTGAATGTATGAAATTTACTCCAGAGTAAAGGAACCACTCAAGACAGCACTTGTGTCCTGTTCTATTATTCTCACTCGAGTTGTCTCCTGTATGATCATTGGGTCTGGTGACAAAGCAGCTATCTCTCATATACTGGACCGTGGCCATTCCTGTGATGTTCTTGCAGTATACATATCAATTTGGTATCAGAAGTGCGGATTTGAACTAATCAACTTGTCTTGGTGAGTATGGGTTACATATTTATTTTATTAATATTTATTGAACCTAATATTCATCATAGATAACTTGCTTGTTCAAATTTTCGAACTCGCATTATTTGATTTGATAGTGTAAGAGTTTCTTTTGAAGGATTTGATTGTTTAAGTGATGGTGAATGAAAAATAGGATTTTTTACAATCGTCTGGGTAAAGAATAGTGATCCTTTCTCTTTGTGTCCTTGATCAATTGTTGGATGTCCCTGCTGTTAGTGACTCACATTTGAATTGTGTTGTAAAGAGTATTATAATTTAAAAGATTAATACCTTTAAGTTTCCCGCCCCGAGAATTGGGTCCCTATTTACCTGACTACTTGTTATTCCCTATTTGTGCGTGTTCTCCCTGATAGTGTAGTTAAAAAGATTTTAAATAGAATGGAGATTGCTGTTTTGTGATTTGGCTCAGTGAGAATAGAGGAAACTGCGCATTTTTGCGACCCTTTCCCTCTCACCCTTTTAATTGCGCTGGCCCTTCTCCTTCCCCCCTCCACCGCGCCTTTTTTTTGCGATATGGGTGCCAAAAAATCCTCCCATATAGATCCAAAAACAACGGGCAAATTAGATAAGCACTTCAATAAGAAGTTAATGCCCCAAAATGGCCCTGCTGAAACGCCCGCCGATATGTACAACGTGTTGCTGGCGGATATTTCACCACGCCCTTTATAGATTGTCTCGCTGGCTGGACTACAGCCATGCATTCTTTTGATCCATTCCCAAATTCAGGAAGCTTCTCTTCCTATCATATGTCGATGATAAAAGGCTTATGTCTTGGCGACCAGAAAGCTTTCCCATATTTCCAACCTGACTCAAATTGGGATAGAAAATATATGAAGGAATGTGGTAAAGTGTGGATTCACTTGTCCTCTTCATATAACCCCATTTCTAAAACTCCTAAAGATGTATCATGGTCCATAGATAATCCCCCACCTTACAATTCCTCTCCTCCTGCCCTTTCACAACCTACTCCCAAACCCTCTTCCCTTTATCCCAGCCTTGACCCTAAGACTTTGGCAGCTGTGATTACAACTATTGAAACCACTACTAATCCTTTGCCTTCCCCCGAAGCCCTAACACAAAATATAGGTGTTTTAGGTGCTATCGTAGGAATACCCCATGTTGAAAGAGAATCTGACACAGCACAAGATGAAAATAGCACATATGATTGGCAAAATAAAACCCCTAAGTCTAAATTCAGTACATCTTCATTTGTATCCACTTCCAAACCCAACCGTGTAGGATACTCTCCCCAAATGCAATCTTTTATTGACCAATTTGAACCCCAACTTCAGAACATAATAACTAGGACCCAATCTGGCAAAACTGTCAACCCCCCTGCTAGATATCAGATGCCCTATTTAATTGCAGGAAATAATGTTATTATGCCCCCTGATATAGGAACCTTAAATTCTATAATTAAGGGTTCTCCTAGTCCCAGAATTTCCCCGACTGCGACAACACAATATCTTAAACGGGCGACACGAGGATTGCAATTAACTCAGGAAGATTACAAGTTGATCATTAACGGTGTCATGGGATATGCTGATGACACTGGTTTTGATTGGACTCGTGTTCTCTCACTTCAACCCCCCATGTACCTCTAATAGGTGCCCCTATTACACCCCAAAATTTGCCTTTACAAACATCGGTCCAGATTGATGATATGTGGACAGAAGTTTGTGATGAATGGACTCGTAATTATGGAGCTCGACGTTCTATGGTCGCAGCCATTGCATGCAAACAAAATGCCAAAGAATCTGTCACCGAATTCGTCCACCGGTTCCATAAGAACTGGAAGGAGGATGCCGGCATGACATTAGATGGAGATATAGGTCTCCTCTACACGCAAACTCTCATGGGTAATCTCAGAGATGATACCCAGAGAATTGCTAAACAGGTGATTGATAACTGGCCAACAGTGGTACCTATTGATCTTAATAATAGGCTCCTTGTTAAAGATTCTGCTGGTTGCTTTGACCTGCAGCATTCTAAATATGTTAGCTGTTTTTAACAGTCCTTCAGGTCCCCCCGGTAATAATGGTCCTCGCGCTAAACGGACTTATTATCGTCCTCAACACCCCACACGTACCCCAGGTACTTGTTTCATTTGTGGTGATCCAAATCACTGGCGTAATGAATGCCCTCATAATCCCAGGAACATTGGCAATACTGCTATGAACCCCCAGCCACGATCTCCAACAAGCAATGCTGTTACCTCTCCTAACAATGCCTGTGATCCACCTCGTCATAAGATTGATTGGCAAAACCAATCAAATGCATGATGTGGCCCAGAGGCATGCTCCATCTCATGTGTTCAGGTTTCAGAAACAGTTGACCATTTGCCCCTAGTGATCCTTAATTTGGAGGATCATAAAACCCCATTCCTTGTGGATATGGGTGCTACAAATTCGACGCTTACAATAGAGTGGTGTTTGTCAATTAAACCTGCTGAGATGCCATCTTTGGGGATTAATGGAGTCCTAACAGAAACGTTTGTCACCCCACCCATTGCTATTTCTTCAAATTCTTCTCCTGCCTCTGTGTTTCATTCTTTTCATGTTCTCCCTACCTGTCCTGTTAATTTGTTAGGCAGCGATTTGCTTTCTTTGCTTGCTGTGTCTATTATCTGCATGCCATCTGCAGCTTTACATGTGGATTCTCCATTCTTTTCTCTTGAAGCTGCTCCCAGCACACTTCATCCCCCAACAGCCCCTCCTCTCTCTCCACCTAACATTCCCTCCCATTCCTTCTCTCCTCTTCACTGTGCTTTCCTTTCAGCACCTGATCTCGAATTGTGTGTACATCCGGATGTATGGGCAATTGACGAATATGATGTGGGTTCTATCTCCTGCACACCATATTCGGCAAAATTAAAAAAATCTGCAACTCCTGTCTATCACAAGCAATATAATCTGTCACCTGCTAAAATTGAAGGAATACGGGAATTCATTCACCGCTTCCTTGCTACTGGCATTCTGCGTCCCATTGTAAGTTCGTACAACACTCCTGTAAATCCTGTGCCTAAAGGAGATGATATCGCTTTACTCAGGATTTCAGATCTCTCAATGAAATCATAATTCCTATTTCTCCAATTGTACCTGACCTCCCAACCCTTCTCACCTCCATACCCCCAGACTCCACACATTTTACAGTCATAGACCTAAAAAATGCCTTTTTTTCTGTCCCAGTACATCCAGATACACAACACATTTTGGCCTTTACATTTGAAGGTAGTCAGTTTTGTTGGTCAGTCTTACC
This sequence comes from Leptobrachium leishanense, assembly GCA_009667805.1. NCBI lineage: Eukaryota > Metazoa > Chordata > Amphibia > Anura > Megophryidae > Leptobrachium > Leptobrachium leishanense. The sequence goes on along the minus strand of CM019067.1, from coordinate 3,484,492 downwards.
TATGGGATTTATTGACAGTCCTGCGACTTTCGCGCGTGCCCTGCGTGAGACTCTGTTGAGTTACAGTCCGCCGGAAGGCTCCACCTTACTACAGTATGTGGATGACCTCCTCCTTTGTAGCCCCAGCCAAGCTGCATGTCACACTGACTCTGTTGCTCTCCTCAACATCTACACTCAGAAGGCCACAAGGTGTCCAGAAAAAAGATGCAATTTTGCTCCACCTCTGTTGAATATTTGGGTTTCGTTCTCACTCAGGGATCTCGTGTCCTCTCACCGTCCCGCATTCAGAGCCTGCTCCAGCTCAAGCATCCTGCCTCCAAAACAGACATGTTGTCCTTTCTAGGGATGGTGAATTTTTGTCGTCACTGGATACCAGACTGTTCCTATTATGACTCTGTTCTTCGTGCGTCTGCTGCACGCACAGCTCCGGACCAAATTGTTTGGTCTCCGGACATGATGTCTGCCTTTGATACGTTAAAGGAACTGTTGGCTACTGCACCAGCACTGGGGCTACCGAACTATAAACTGCCTTTCCACCTCTAGTGTAGGGAGGATGGGCGCACAATGGCGGCTGTTCTTGCACAGGTCCACGGGGGGGGGGGCGCTGCGTCCAACTGCATTTTTGTCAAAAGTCATGCCACCTGTTGTTCAGGGAATGCCAAATTGTCTCTGCTCCTTGGCTGCCTGTGCCATGGCTGTGGAAACAGTTCAGTCCTTAACCCTAGGTACTGACACGATTCTCCATACACAACACAATGTCTTGCATGTACTTCGTAACCTTTCTACCCAGCACATTTCTTCCCAACGTTTGTCTGGTTATGAAACTGTACTAACTTTTACCTCTAATTTGTCTGTCAAATACTCTTCTGTCACTTCTGGTCCTTCTGTTGTTCTAAACGCTCTCCTGCGTCTACGCGAAGACCAAGAGGAGCCTCGTGAATTACAGGATTGTCTTCCGATCATTCAACTAACGACCTCTCCTAGATCTGATCTTTCTGACACTCCTCTAGAAGGTCCTGATATTCGTCATATCTTTGTTGATGGCTCCTGTTCTCGTCCTTCTGATTCACAGTATCTGACTGGTTATGCTGTGGTTGAATTGCCTGACATTGTGCATGAATCTGCTTCCATTCCTTCAAATTCTTCGCAAGCTGCGGAACTCTTTGCTTTAACAGCTGCATGTAAACTTTTTAAAGATCTCCCTGTCACTATTTATACTGACTCTCGTTATGCATTTGGTGTTGTGCATGATTTTGGTGCACTATGGCATCGCCGTGGTTTTACTACGGCTGATGGACGTCCTATTTCTCATTCTGATCTGATTTCTGATCTCCTGTCTGCTATTCTATTGCCTTCTCGTCTTGCCGTTGTTAAATGCAAAGGTCATGATCCTGTTGACTCTTTTGTTTCTCGTGGCAATCATTTTGCTGACGCTAAGTCTAAAGCTGCTGCTCTTTCATCTCCTACCATTTCTCTTGTTCCTCACCCTCCAATTGTCACCTGCTACCTTTCTCCTTTTCTGCTGCCCCAGAAATGGATGCTTAAAGAACTCCAGGCAGGTGCTACTGAAGCTGATGTTTATCATTGGGCCTCAGAAGGCCTTGTGAAGTCTCAAGAAATTCCGCCTGATGTTAGAATTTATGAGAAAGGAGGGAGAGTTGGCTTACCTGCTGCAGCAGCGCCAATCTTTATTTTTTCTTTTCACGGTCCTGGCCCAGATCTCCCAAACTCACATACAGCGAAATGGCTAAGCATTTTTCTGTTTGTAATCTTAAGGCTATGATTAATTCCCAACTTTCTCGTTGCCTTATATGTGCCAGAAATAATACACAGGGCCCAAAAATTAAAACTCAACACCTACCGCCTGCTAATGGTCCATTCCAGGAACTCCAAATTGATTTTACACACATGCCCACTGCAAAAGGTAACCTGAAATACCTTCTGGTAATAGTTGACAAGTTTTCTAGATGGCCTGAAGCCTTCCCTACTGCAAGAGAAAATGCCAGAACTGTTGCCAAAATTCTTTGTAAAGAATTAATACCCAGATATGGATGCCCCATATCTATTGATTCAGATAATGGTCCTGCCTTTACCTCCAAGATCACACAGGAATTGGTAAAATTAATGGCCATTCAATGGAAGTTTCATTGCCCATACCATGCGGAAAGTTCCGGAATCGTGGAACGGCAAAATAGAAATATCAAAAATAAACTTAGAAAAGCTACTGAGGGTACCTTCAAGAACTGGCCGGATTACCTTCCAGCCATTCTTGCAGAAATAAGAATGACCACCCATTCTGTCACTGGCCTCTCCCCCTTTGAAGTTCTCATGGGAAGACCCTTTCCTACCCCATGGATTCCTAAGCAAGGTCCCCTGGTAATGTTACCAGGTGATCTGGATGAATTTAGAGAAGCATACGTTACTCAATTGCTTAAAACATTGCATGATTTCCATAGAACGGTCTCCTGCTCTTTTCCGCCTCTCTCCACAGATCCTACTCACCGTTTTGTTCCAGGAGATCGAGTGCTCGTGAAGGCCCTGCATCGCCACAAAACCATTGATCCACCATATGCAGAGCCGACTACCATCCTTGCTGTGACCAGAACTGCCATGCTGACCGATGAATCACCTTCCTGGATCCATGCATCAAGGATAAAGAAAGCGCCATTCATCCCTGATGACTTCATTCCTGATCCACCTGTGACCTCAACCCCAGACGTGGAATCGCTGACCCCGCTTCTAGATGACCTCCTCCTGTGACGTATCCCACTGATGAATCTCGAGTGTGGGCCACAGCAGTTGTAAGCCCCTGCTAACCTGTTGGCTGGTTTCCCAGCTGAAGAATCGTTTTCCCCCCAATTTATTTTTTATGCCTATTAACTGTCCTATTCAACCTGAAGAGTAGTACCTTTTTTCCTCATTTACACGAACGGTTTATTTTTTGATGAACTTTCCTTTTTCACAAAGTAATACATATTGTATTTACTCTGATTTTACACTTGCAGTGTCTATTGCTAGAACTACTACCGAGATGTTTTGCTCTTTTTCCAAGAACTGTTGTATTTTTGTTGGTTCGCTTTTAATCATTATGATTTATTTCATCATACTTACTGGTAGTTCATGTTACTATCACAGATGTTTTTGGAAAGATATTGTAGGTCCCCACAATATCTCCTTTGCTCGTCCCCCAGTTCTTAATATGCGTTTGAAAAGAGACTTGCATCGACCTAATAACTATGCATATGCTGCTCAGACTATATATGAACTTTCAGGTTTCAGCAAGTCCTGCTGGATATGTATGGCCAAACCGACTAGTTCTAAATATGGTATACCATATGAAGGAGTTGCTTTGAATCTTAGTCTTTTTAATGATGATTTGTTTACATTGCCTACTTTCTCTACTACTACTACTACTACTACTACTAACAATCCAGGTGCCACTTTTATACGTGCTCCCCTCTTACAGGAACATCGTGGTACTGCAGTGATAAGAACGAGATTTAACATTACTGGTAGAATGCCTTCACCAGAACCTAACAGAAAGGAACCTCCTTGCCAGGTTATAATGGATCATATGTATGTCCCTAATAATTCTGAGATGAATCTACAAGCCACTTTTCGTGTTTCCTTTCTTTACGGTAATAGTTCTTCTTCCTGGTTCAGCACCCCTTGGCATTCTAAGTTAGTGTCCTCCCCCTTTGTTCTAACCCAGGTATACCAGATAAATGTGTAAGTTTATGGCAATGGATGGATAAAATTTTCCCTGTAAGTGTTGGCAACGCCAACTCTGCTGATTTCATGTTTGGATGTATTAACGCATCCCAAATTAATGCTACCCATCTTTTGTTTAAAAATACTGTGTGGAATGTAGCATCTTTTGGGAAACTTAACTTACATGATTTCAACAGTCCAAAAGATTGGACCTTGCAAGTGGAAGATGGCACATACTCTAGTATGATAATGGTTGCAACATATTATATTGATGCTTATGCTACCTTGCCCCTTAACCCCCCTTTTTACTGGTTATGTGGTAAATGGGCATATTTGGTAATACCTAGAACTTATGTTGGTGAATGTGTTTTGGGTCTTATTGGTCCATCTCATACTATTCACCCTTATGTTCCGTCTGGTATGCGCATTGACCTACATAACACTGTACATCGCTCTCGTCGCTCCTCCGTATCTGTCAAAACCTCTGAGGCAGAGCGATTTGGTGGAATCTTGCTACCCGCATATGGTGTTGCTCGTTTGTATTCTAAAATGAACCTTTTTGTTGACTTAGTTGATGACATGTTTAATCACACTACACATGCGCTAGCAGTTCTTTCTGCTGAGCAACGTCAGATTAGAGATGCAGTAATTCAGAATCGTATGGCCCTTGATTATTTGTTAATGAAGGAGGGTGGTGTATGTGGTCTTCTTAATTTGACCCATTGTTGTTTTCACATTGATGACATTTCAGGTGAAGTTTCTCAAGATATACATGATATTGAGGAAATTCAAACCCAACTCAGCAAAGTATCAAGTCCCTTAGATGGATTTGATTGGACCTTTGGCTTTAGTTCTATTTTTGGTAGCCTAGGTTCAACTATTTTACATGGTTTAATGTATCTCGTTATGATTATTCTTGTTATTGCCATTTTTTACAAATTGTTGATGCTGTGCCTTGAGAAATGTTGCGTTTCTAACTCACCTATGATGCCAGCCTATCCTTTACTTCCACCCCCACCTACTTTGATTCCTCTTCAACGTTCCCCTCTTATGAGCAATTACTAATCTCTCTTTCTTTTTTTTATTTCTACGTATTAGGATGATTTATATGTATAATATGATGACAATGTAACCCCACTTGTAATAGGTTCACTAGTTTAGTTTAGTTTTCTTTTTTAATTAGTGATCACGTGATACATGATCAAAAGACGGATTGAAAGGAAATTGAAATATGGTAGCTAATTCACTGAATACATATTTCTACTCTAGTAATATTTGATAGCTATATAAATATATAGGGCCTGATTGACTGCTCAGTAAATGCCTAATATGTTCATGAGGTAATGCTGAGTATGGTCTTTCTCATGGCTTCCTGTTTTTATCAAGGAGTGCAAATTTTTCTATTCAACTCCATTTCCTCTAGAAACTAAGAGAGGCTGACCAGCCGAGAGGAAGGGAGGGACACAGATGTTTAATTGTTAATGCATCCTATGGAATATTCCTATTTCTAGAATAGGATATAGCTGTGACGTCAATTTAGGCGTGCCTACTAGGCAAGGACAGGAAATGTTTGTAAGTCTAGGTACTGCCCAAAGTAGAAAAAACATGTTCCTATATTATTATTTATTATTCTTTATTTATAAAGCGCCAGCATATTCCGCTATATTGCTGACTTATTGGTTTGTAATTCATGAATTTGTGACGCTCCTATTTTTGATAAAACTACTGAATGTATGAAATTTACTCCAGAGTAAAGGAACCACTCAAGACAGCACTTGTGTCCTGTTCTATTATTCTCACTCGAGTTGTCTCCTGTATGATCATTGGGTCTGGTGACAAAGCAGCTATCTCTCATCACTGGACCGTGGCCATTCCTGTGATGTTCTTGCAGTATACATATCAGAATTCAACTGATAAAGAGACCCAGTAAAATTTTGAGAGGAGTAAGGAAATAAATTTTATTGTGGCATGAGAGACTCAAAGTCTACACTGAGAGAAGGTCTTTGCAAGTCAAATTGACCTCTGACATGAAATAAGACATATAAAAATTAAATGGTGGAATTAATTAAGAAGTGCAATACTGCCCTCTAGAGGATAGTAAATATTATATTTAATATAATGAATAAATTGCCAGTGACGTCAAATTGACTATAATTGAAGCCGCAGATTCCAGGACAGGAGGCATTCCTGCAGATTCCAGGACATGAGACATTCAGAGACTTACACACAAGGCTAGCAGACCATCCCAGGACAATGCACTCAAAATTTCACACCAAATCTCTAACTCCCATGCATTGATTATCTGATACTGATAATTTTCACATATTCCAAAAACAATATTACATAAAGAATATTCCAAGGCAGTAACTCATTTAATCCAGATTGGAGGTAATGTATGAAAGCTATTTTTATTCAGATTAATAAATTATATATATTTGGAGTATTTCTTGCAACAGATAGATCCAGAATCTAAAATATTTCTATTCTGCAGATAGAGATATGAAGAAGAATTGGATATAAGGATTTATCCTAAAGCAACTGTTGTAAGATTGATATACCAATATATATATATATATTTTGAATTTGGAAATTACTGTGATTGAAATTAATAAGCAGGGAATTATATAACTACAAAAATAAAAAGCAGAAGATTAGAAGCTTAATTCTCGATATTAGGGGAGGATTCACTAAATAAGTTATTACTTATCGTTCTAAAATAGAATAAGTGATAGCTCATCTTTTGTTGATCCACGTAGTATAGAGATATATATATATATATCTCTATAAGATCTAGATTGTTAAATATTGGTTTACTGGGAAATACATGTTTCGTTAAGCAGAAATGTTTATTAACCATTTGTGTATTAGTTACTGATAAGGTAAATTATATTAATCATATATGCAGTTACTAACAGGAGATACATATATTGTGAAGCTAGTTGTTTGTGCTGGTGGATGGATTTTGTGGTTTATAAATTTTTGTTTATGATATGAGATTTTAAACTTTTTGTATACGTTAATAAATATATATATTTTTATCTGATTAGTGTATTTTTCAAAGCAAAACACAGACAATTAAAAGAATTTAGGAGAATTTCTAGGAAATATAAACGATTGATATTTGTGTCTCGTATAAATTTCTTATTAAATATAATCCCTGACATATTGGAGGCAACTGCCGAGATAGGTCCAATATCTGACAGGGGTGAGAGAAAGAAAGGGAGGGGGTGAGAGAAAGAAAGGGAGGGGGTGAGAGAAAGAAAGGGAGGGGGTGAGAGAAAGAAAGGGAGGGGGTGAGAGAAAGAAAGGGAGGGGGTGAGAGAAAGAAAGGGAGGGGTGAGAGAAAGAAAGGGAGGGGGTGAGAGAAAGAAAGGGAGGGGTGAGAGAAAGAAAGGGAGGGGGGAGAGAAAGAAAGGGAGGGGGTGAGAGAAAGAAGGAGGGGGTGAGAGAAAGAAAGGAGGGGGTGAGAGAAAGAAGGAGGGGGTGAGAGAAAGAAAGGGAGGGGGTGAGAGAAAGAAAGGAGGGGGTGAGAGAAAGAAAGGAGGGGTGAGAGAAAGAAAGGAGGGGGTGAGAGAAAGAAAGGAGGGGGTGAGAGAAAGAAAGGAGGGGTGAGAGAAAGAAAGGAGGGGGTGAGAGAAAGAAAGGAGGGGTGAGAGAAAGAAAGGAGGGGGTGAGAGAAAGAAAGGGAGGGGTGAGAGAAAGAAAGGGAGGGGGTGAGAGAAAGAAAGGAGGGGGTGAGAGAAAGAAAGGAGGGGGTGAGAGAAAGAAAGGAGGTGAGAGAAAGAAAGGAGGGGGTGAGAGAAAGAAAGGAGGGGTGAGAGAAAGAAAGGAGGGGTGAGAGAAAGAAAGGAGGGGGTGAGAGAAAGAAAGGAGGGGGTGAGAGAAAGAAGGAGGGGGTGAGAGAAAGAAGGAGGGGGTGAGAGAAAGAAAGGAGGGGTGAGAGAAAGAAGGAGGGGGTGAGAGAAAGAAAGGAGGGGTGAGAGAAAGAAAGGAGGGGGTGAGAGAAAGAGGAGGGGGTGAGAGAAAGAAGGAGGGGGTGAGAAGAAAGAAAGGAGGGGTGAAAGAAGAGGGGTGAGAGAAGAAGGAGGTGAGAGAAAGAAGGAGGGGTGAGAGAGAAGAAGGGGGTGAGAAAAGAGGGGGTGAGAGAAAGAAGAGGGGTGAGAAAAGAAGGAGGGGGTGAGAGAAAGAAAGGGAGTGAGAGAAAGAAAGGGTGAGAGAAAGAAAGGGGGTGAGGTGGTGAGAAAGAAAGGAGGGGTGAGAGAAAGGAAGGGAGGGGGTGAGAAAGAAGGAGGGGGTGAGAGAAAGAAAGGAGGGGGTGAGAGAAAGAAAGGAGGGGGTGAGAGAAAGAAAGGAGGGGGTGAGAGAAAGAAAGGAGGGGGTGAGAGAAAGAAAGGAGGGGGTGAGAAAGAAAGGAGGGGGTGAGAGAAAGAAAGGAGGGTGAAAGAAGGAGGGGTGAGAGAAAGAAGGAGGGGGTGAGAGAAAGAAGAGGGTGAGAGAAAGAAGGAGGGAAAGAGGGGGTGAGAGAAAGAAGGAGGGGGTGAGAGAAAGAAGGAGGGGGTGAGAGAAAGAAGGAGGGGGTGAGAGAGAAGAGAGGGGGTGAGAGAAAGAAAGGGGGTGAGAGAAAGAAAGGGGGTGAGAAAGAAAGGGGGTGAGAAAGAAAGGGGGTGAGAAAGGAAGGGAGGGGAGGGGTGAGAGAAAGGAAGGAGGGGGTGAGAGAAAGAAAGGAGGGGTGAGAAAGGAGGGGTGAGAGAAAGGAGGGGGTGAGAGAAAGAAAGGTGGTGAGAAAGAAAGGGGGGGTGAGAAGAAGGGAGGGGGTGAGAGAAAGATAGGGAGGGGGTGAGAAAGAAAGGGAGGGGTGAGAAAGAAAGGGAGGGGTGAGAAAGAAAGGAGGGGTGAGAGAAGAAAGAGGGGGTGAGAAAGAAAGGGAGGGGATGAGAAAGATAGGGAGGGGGTGAGAAAGAAAGGGAGGGGGTGAGAAAGAAAGGGAGGGGGTGAGAAAGAAAGGGAGGGGTGAGAAAGAAAGGGAGGGGTGAGAAAGAAAGAGGAGAGGGGGTGAGAAGAAAGAGGAGAGGGGGTGAGAAAGGAGAGGGGTGAGAAAGGAGAGGGGTGAGAAAGGAGAGGGGTGAGAAAGAGGAGAGGGAGGGTACGAAAGAAGGAAAAAGAAAAAAGGAGCGAGAGAGAGAAAGAAAAAGATAAGAGATATATGGAGAGAAAAATAAAGAGTATATACACTGAGTGGCCAGATTAATATGACCCTCCCCCATCAGTACTTGGTTGGGCCACCTTTCGCCTTCAATACTGCGGCGATTCTTCTTGGCATTGACTCCACGAGATGTTGAAAGGTGATGCGAGGGATCTGATGTCCAGTTCTGTGAGATTTGATGGTTGTGGAACCAGCTGCCTGATGACTCAACTTTGTCCCACAAATGCTCAATTGGATGGAGATCTGGTGATTGTGGGGGTCACCTAAGCAAGGTAAATTCTCCCTCGTGTTCTTGAAACCACTCCTGCACAATACGAGCACCGTGGCATGAGGGCGCATTGTCTTGTTGGATGAAGCCATCTCCATTGGGATACGCCATCAACATGATAGGATGAACTTGATCAGCAGCGATGCTTTGGTATGTTGTGCTATTCAGACGTTGTTCCACACGAATTAAAGGGCCCCAAACCATAACACTGCCCCAGTAACAGGTTAATGAGGGGACATTTCCTGCCTTGGGTGGGACTCTTTCGTGCACTAAGTGGCCACCGGAGCCAGGATGGGTTGAGACACGTTCAGAATATTATGAATAAATAATAGGGTTTAATGTCTGCCATCTAGTGACAGTAAATGTTGTGGTGCGCGGTGCTCGTCATCACGACACGATACAGACACGGAGCGTTAAGGGTTACAGTCATTTCCATCTTTATTCTGGGTGGTAACGGTGACACCTGCTCCTTTCCAGTATGAACATCAGACCAAACATTACATGATAAACAAAGGATGTGGCTACGACGCTCCTCATGACACAAAATTCAACCTCGGGTTTGTTTTTTTTCGGTTTTTTTACAGTTCTTAATAAATAAAAGTTATAAAAAATTAAATTAAATCTGTTAAAACAAACAAAATCAACACTTACACAAGGACTAAAAAAAAGCAAAACGCTATAAATGTACAATGCTTAGTTACCGTACAATGACAGGATCCTGTAAACAAGTCTGGGTGGCTTGGTGTACGATGTGGTGACACGTTAAAGCGGGTGGCTGCACTGAGGACAAAGAAACGCAGAATATATATATATATCCTATACCGGTGCACCCACCCAGTGGTCGAGCTCGGTGCATGTAGCAGAACGTAATCCCGAGCGGCGCACAATGACTGCTGGAAGGAATGGAGTGTCTTGTGTATGGACGCCTTTCCAGCCTATGTATACAGCGTATATATATCATATATAGGAGCCATGGATTGTTCATGCACTAATGAACTCGTGGAAGTGAAAATCAATCTCCTGTACAACGTCAGCGCATCTGAAGGAGATGCCGCTGTCACCTGCACGTCTGGTCATGGCCACGTGGTAATAAATAGCAAGGAAATCCAAAATACAGCATTTCAGTCACTTTCCCCTCCCCCGGTGATAATAAGACCAGCCTCCATGGCGTATGCATCACAATGGCTCGCTCCGCGCCCTGCTGAGGTCCTGGATCCTACATCCCCAAAATACTGTAATCAAATCCCATCAAATAGGAGAAATGCATTTATTTGGTTTGGTTTTAATGATTAAAGTGTCACCATCACATACCATGGCCCCGTCACCCACCCATTTCAGCAAGTCTGACGAGGCATCAGCACGATGCGCTACAACGTACCGGCCAGCCCAGCCGCTACCAGCACACAAGGTGAGGTCTTCCAGGATGCAGCCATCTTGGATTTACGTCACACTATGCCCTGCAAACATGTGATGCCAGCAGCCAATCAGAGCCTGTCATTCACACAGTGGTTTATCCCCGGGCGCGTGCGCTCAGCTCGACGACATGACGGGCGTCTGCACCATGAGAACGTCCAATCAGGTGGAAATAATGGCATCAGGGACGAGGTTTTACCAGCTCAGCGGGAGGTGGTGATTACGCTTATAAGATGTGAGGTTCCATCGAGCAGCGTAAGAAACATCTCACTCGATAAAAGCCGCGCGGGACGTCAGGGGGGCGAGTAATTCAAGGTGCGCGAGCAGCAGAAACCGGATTAACGCCCAATAGAACGATACACGCAACTGGTGTGTCCCTGCTCGCAAACCGCCAGGCTCTCAGGACGTGCAACATTACTGTGATAATAAAACCTCCCGACAACACGAGCCTCCAGGGGCAAATCCAAGCAGCAGGCGAGGGTCAGAGCATGACGGGAGCAGCCATGTTCCTCTACAAGGAGGATGTGTCACAGAGTTATGTGGTGGGACGTCTCACAATCTGAACCGCCTATATCACAACACCCCAGATACAGGCTCAGCCTTTCTTCCATCACAGCATCTTATGCCAGGGGACTCCAAGAGTCCATTCAGAGCCAGAGGTCATGAAGACCCTGAAGAAAAAGAGCCGGCAAAGGCCTTATGATGAGCCGCGTTAAATAAATAAATAATGGGCCTTTTTAGGAATTGTTCATTTTGTTCCATATTCAAAATTTTTCCATCTTTGTTATGTCGGAGTAAAACGCACACTTGTCTTCTCTTCCCACCAGTCAAAGCTTGGCGAGTAGATCTCCCGGTCATCATTCACGCATGGATTTCTTATATGTCCTCAGGGACCCCGAGGAGTAAATTAACGGGTTTCCGAGGAGTAAATTAACGGGTCTCCGAGAAGTAAATTAACGAGTCTCCGAGGAGTAAATTAACGGGTTTCCGGGGAGTAAATTAAAGGGGCTCCGAGGAGTAAATTAACGAGTCTCCGAGGAGTAAATTAACGGGTTTCCGAGGAGTAAATTAACGGGTCTCCGAGGAGTAAATTAACGAGTCTCCGAGGAGTAAATTAACGAGTCTCCGAGGAGTAAATTAACGGGTCTCCGAGGAGTAAATTAACGGGTTTCCGAGGAGTAAATTAAAGGGGCTCCGAGGAGTAAATTAACGGGTTTCCGAGGAGTAAATTAAAGGGGCTCCGAGGAGTAAATTAACGGGTCTCCGAGGAGTAAATTAAAGGGGCTCCGAGGAGTAAATTAACGAGTCTCCGAGGAGTAAATTAACAGGTCTCCGAGGAGTAAATTAACGGGTCTCCGAGGAGTAAATTAACAGGTCTCGAGGAGTAAAATAACGAGTCTCCGAGGAGTAAATTAACGGGTTTCCGAGGAGTAAATTAACAGGTCTCCGAGGAGTAAATTAGCGGGTTTCCGAAGAGTAAATTAACGGGGCTCCGAGGAGTAAATTAAAGGGGCTCCGAGGAGTAAATTAACGAGTCTCCGAGGAGTAAATTAACGGGTTTCCGAGGAGTAAATTAACGAGTCTCCGAGGAGTAAATTAACGGGTCTCCGAGGAGTAAATTAACAGGTCTCGAGGAGTAAATTAACGGGTCTCCGAGGAGTAAATTAACGAGTCTCCGAGGAGTAAATTAACGGGTTTCCGAGGAGTAAATTAACGGGTCTCCGAGGAGTAAATTAAAGGGGCTCCGAGGAGTAAATTAACGAGTCTCCGAGGAGTAAATTAACGGGTTTCCGAGGAGTAAATTAACGGGTTTCCGAGGAGTAAATTAACGGGTCTCCGAGGAGTAAATTAACGGGTTTCCGAGGAGTAAATTAACGGGTTTCCGAGGAGTAAATTAACGGGTTTCCGAGGAGTAAATTAACGGGTCTCCGAGGAGTAAATTAACGGGTTTCCGAGGAGTAAATTAACGGGTTTCCGAGGAGTAAATTAACGGGTTTCCGAGGAGTAAATTAACGGGTCTCCGAGGAGTAAATTAACGGGTCTCCGAGGAGTAAATTAACGGGTTTCCGAGGAGTAAATTAACAGGTCTCCGAGGAGTAAATTAACGGGTTTCCGAGGAGTAAATTAACGAGTCTCCGAGGAGTAAATTAACGGGTTTCCGAGGAGTAAATTAAAGGGGCTCCGAGGAGTAAATTAACGGGTTTCCGAGGAGTAAATTAAAGGGGCTCCGAGGAGTAAATTAACGGGTCTCCGAGGAGTAAATTAAAGGGGCTCCGAGGAGTAAATTAACGAGTCTCCGAGGAGTAAATTAACAGGTCTCCGAGGAGTAAATTAACGGGTCTCCGAGGAGTAAATTAACAGGTCTCGAGGAGTAAAATAACGGGTTTCCGAGGAGTAAATTAACGGGTCTCCGAGGAGTAAATTAACGGGTTTCCGAAGAGTAAATTAACGGGGCTCCGAGGAGTAAATTAAAGGGGCTCCGAGGAGTAAATTAACGAGTCTCCGAGGAGTAAATTAACGGGTTTCCGAGGAGTAAATTAACGAGTCTCCGAGGAGTAAATTAACGGGTCTCCGAGGAGTAAATTAACAGGTCTCGAGGAGTAAATTAACGGGTCTCCGAGGAGTAAATTAACGGGTCTCCGAGGAGTAAATTAACGAGTCTCCGAGGAGTAAATTAACGGGTTTCCGAGGAGTAAATTAACGGGTCTCCGAGGAGTAAATTAAAGGGGCTCCGAGGAGTAAATTAACGAGTCTCCGAGGAGTAAATTAACGGGTTTCCGAAGAGTAAATTAACGGGGCTCCGAGGAGTAAATTAAAGGGGCTCCGAGGAGTAAATTAACGAGTCTCCGAGGAGTAAATTAACGGGTTTCCGAGGAGTAAATTAACGAGTCTCCGAGGAGTAAATTAACGGTCTCCGAGGAGTAAATTAACAGGTCTCGAGGAGTAAATTAACGGGTCTCCGAGGAGTAAATTAACGAGTCTCCGAGGAGTAAATTAACGGGTTTCCGAGGAGTAAATTAACGGGTCTCCGAGGAGTAAATTAAAGGGGCTCCGAGGAGTAAAATTAACGAGTCTCCGAGGAGTAATTAACGGTTTCCGAGGAGTAAATTAACGGGTTTCCGAGGAGTAAATTAACGGGTTTCCGAGGAGTAAATTAACGGGTCTCCGAGGAGTAAATTAACGGGTTTCCGAGGAGTAAATTAACAGGTCTCCGAGGAGTAAATTAACGGGTTTCCGAGGAGTAAATTAACGGGTTTCCGAGGAGTAAATTAACGGGTTTCCGAGGAGTAAATTAACGGGTTTCCGAGGAGTAAATTAACGGGTTTCCGAGGAGTAAATTAACGGGTTTCCGAGGAGTAAATTAACGGGTCTCCGAGGAGTAAATTAACGGGTTTCCGAGGAGTAAATTAACGGGTCTCCGAGGAGTAAATTAACGGGTTTCCGATTACATTGGATGAGGATAGAGAAACCATGAAAGCTCCTGAGCGTCTCGGACTCCGCCCCTCAGAATATCCCACAAATCCTTTCTCCATCTGGGCTTAAAACACATTTAGAGGTAGATAAATCAGTTTGCAGTTTCATGGTTCTGCATAATGGTTGCCGGGAGGTCTCTTGCCCTCAGTCCCCATAGAGGCTGCAATGATCAGGAATATGGACGATGGCGGCTGGAGGCCTTAGATCGAAGCATTGAAGTGACTAAAGGGAGAAGCCAGGACTTTAATTCACACAGCTGACCTGGGCGAATGTCAGTGTGGAAATGAGAGACTTTCCAGTAACAGATGGAGATCTGAGGAACCTTCAAGAAGCCTTATTGTGGTTTGGATGTTTGGTGGAACACTGGGGAATCTTTTGATAAATAAACTTCGTTGCAATATAGACACTAGGTGGAGAGTTGAGGAACATCTTGGAAATACTGAATCAGAGGGGAGCTGATGACCCTTTTGGTGACATGGTGGATAATTCTTGAAGAACCTGCTGGTAACACAGCTAATCCGAGGAGCATTAAGGAACCTCCTGGAGGAGATCTGAGAGAGTCACAGGGTGTGCTGCTAATCGGCCGAAATTTTGTGACTATTCTTTAAGTATAATTTCTGAAGAATTGAGGAACCTCTCGGTAATTTCGATAATTGTTACTGGACCTCAGGCCGAAACATTTTGTTAGAAGTTCCAGATCTGCTGATATATTGTCCATCCAGGCTCTCACCATGACACTGGCCGCTCTCCATCCACGTGTCTCTCTTCAGGCTACACTCTGCAAACACGTCTGATCGGTTTATGGCAGAGGACGCACTATGTGAGCCTGTACAGTCCCAGTGGGATGCCGACCTGGCTTTATAACCGAACCGCCACATTATGCTGATCATAATACTTAATTCAGCTCGTAGGAGATTTATTTCTTCTCCCTCACAGCAGGTGACATTGCTCATGGACAGCACTATTTAATGGTGGGACTTTCACAAGGTCCTCTGCCACCGCAGCTCCAGTGTCCTGCGAGACACATATAATGATGGCTTATGGTGTGACTTGTACCTGTGACATTATATCCTCTGGTAAAGAGGTGGCTTCCTGCGTCTTTACTAACTCATGGACATTGCAGCGTGCACCACCGAAACCCACGGTGTAAGAAAAGGCTCGGTCGCTGTATTGGGGATTCTGGAGTTGGGTCCCTCAGCAGCAGCAGTATGCAATGCACCAACACCGCACAGGTATGTTATGCAAAGCCACTAAAACGGACCCGGCAAAGCTTCAACACCATGTATAGTTAGGGCTTAAATCACAGGTAGTCAGTATAGTCCATAAACATCTGGGATATCCTTAACAGAATAAGCAGCTCTGGTGACGGCCTTTCAGTAGGATATCTAGGTGTGCAAGACTGGTGTGAAGGTGTGACCAGGGATGAGGTGCAACCCGGGATGAAAATAAACATTTAGAAATACTCCTGGACTCTTCTCGTTTTATAGATTATGGACGGGGCTTTCAGATCATTGTCTGTTTCGTCGTATAAGTCCAGGAGGTTTTGTGACTTGGCTCTCCGGGGGATCTTATGAAACGGCCACGGGGTACATTCTGCGTTATGTGTGAACCTATCCGGGGCTCTGGTAAAGTCATCGAAGCCATTCAGGTCCATGGACTTGGTAAGTTCACCAGAGAACTCTATTTACACATGACTCGGTATGTGTTAAATCACAGACGCTCATCATATACCATGGCATATGGTTACCTTGTCAGGTTTTGTGTAAGCCCTCTGTGAAGAACATTGCTTGGTGGTTGTGCCCTGAATGAGGTTACTCTCAGGCCTATCCTTCTACCCTAACATGACGTGACCCATCGCACCCAGCAGCTTTTAAAGGAATACTTACAGACGGCCAGGGCAGGCAAAGAGCTGACGTGAGACCGCACAGCTTCCCAAAACGGACACTCGTGGTTAATAGGGATTTAAGACGCAGTTTGAAGCGAGAAGGTTACTCAGTGGGACGATGGCCTTTATTATCGCAGAGCGGGTCTTTACACGGCTAACGCCTGCGGTCGCTTTACTGATGGTGTCCTGGTTCCTATTCCTACATGAGATGCTTATGCGCATGTGACCTGCAGGTGGCGACGCGGATTCCGCTGGGCGGGCGAGCGGAACGGGCTCGATTTACTTAAAAACGTCCATTTTGGAACAGGTTTTGTAAAATTAGGCTTGAGAGATGGTGCGTGTGACAGGACCACTTAATTCGTATCTCCTTCCACTGACATTCTGCCGTCCAGCCCCTCCTCCATTGATGCCGCTGAACTTTGGTCCAAGTCGGAGGGAGTGGCGGCCAAACGCCTAGACATCTGGTCATTATTGAAACAGTGGATCGACCTTGAAGGTAGTAAATGGCCATTCACACCATGGTTTCTGTACAGGAGAAGAAAGTGGGTGGTGACGGGGGTCTCTACACCAATCTCTGCTGTACCAGTAACACGGCATGAACAGGTGAGGAGATGCAGCGTTCAGGCAGATGAGGTGACTCTCCTGTATTTATACAACGTATGATACAACGTCCTTGTTTGCTATAGAACGGCCTCCATGAAGCTGGTGTCCAGGTGCTGAATAAGGACCCGGATGAAGGACATTTCTTTCCTGGTGTTCTCAAAGATGATGCGAGGATCATCCGACTGGCAGCGCAGGCAGTTGGGAGCCATCACCATGGCAAGGTTACTGATGTCCATCTTTGTGACGGCCACATTGGCCGGCTGAGCGAAAACCTGTGGGGCAGGAGGAGAAGGCGATTAGGAAGACGCAAACAACTGGAAAGGTCCGAGGATGAGGGGACAGGTACGTTTTGTTATAGTGTTACCAGACATGAATTCCATGGTGTGTGCGTGCGCCATCCCTCCTGGGTGTAGTCCCATGATTCGCCCCCATGCATGTGTTCACGTAATGTGTAATTTTAAGAGGTATGAATGGCCATGGTGACTGCCCCGTGTTAAGCCCAGAAGACCTGGACACCTCCGGACCCTGGACATAAATGGGTCAAATTGACTGAGATGATGCTGGCCCTTAAATATGCCCAGGGGTCGTCTCACCGGCACCGCAGAGGAATCCATGATATGTTAACACCAAATCTGGCTGGGACCTCAGGTTAGACTCACCAGAACCGGTAAATCGACCTGAATGTGATCAGAATGACTGGAAGTGGAAGTGGTGTAACGGGCCGGGTTTAACAATCAGCCCCGATCGCCCGTTTTCAGCCATATTTCGTAGCATGAGAAACGGAGTCTACACTGCGGAGCTCCGGCAAGCTCCCAGGCAGCAGGTTAAATCGGGAATTCGGTGGCGTTCATATAGAGCTGGTTATCTAGATATAAAATGTCACGCCCTGTGTATCCTGCGCACGGCACTGAGACGCACGGCACAAAAGAGGGTCCCGGGCCCCCTCTCGCCAGGAATACAGTCCTTAGGGACACCTCCCGCTCTCTAATGCTCCCCGTGTGATCAGAGTAAGGAGGTCATAAAGCTGCCGTGATATGGGAGAACGCCCTTAATTCCATTTAAATAAAATGTGTAACTCGGGAGGGGCGGTATTTATCCCCTGCAGTAAGATAAAACCAGATAAACGTGTGTCTTCCAAAAATCCTTCCGGCTATTTACAAAATATCAGAGCACAAACATGCGACCCGTGTCCAATGCCGTGCTCCACTGAACCATTCACAGCGGCAGGAAGGTGGCAGACAGAGTCCTGAATCTTGAGGAATGACACTAAGAGGGGAGATGGCGGGGGCACAAGGGGACGAGGGGAGATGGCGGGGCACAAGGGGATGAGGAGAGATGGAGGAGTGACACCAGGGGACGAGGGGAGATGGAGAAGTGACACCAGGGGACGAGGGGAGATGGAGGAGTGACACCAGGGGACGAGGGGAGATGGAGGAGTGACACCAGGGGACGAGGGGAGATGGGGAGTGACACCAGGGGACGAGGGGGATGGAGGAGTGACACCAGGGGAGGGGAGATGGAGGAGTGACACCAGGGGGCGAGGGGAGATGGAAGAGTGACACCAGGGGGCGGGGGAGATGGAAGAGTGACACCAGGGGACGAGGGGAGATGGAGGAGTGACACCAGGGGACGAGGGGAGATGGAGGAGTGACACCAGGGGGCGAGGGAAAATGGAAGAGTGACACTAGGGGACGAGGGAGAGATGGAGGAGTGACACCAGGGGACGAGGGGAGATGGAGGAGTGACACCAGGGGACGAAGGAGATGGAAGAGTGACACGAGGGGAGATGGAGGAGTGACACCAGGGGACGAGGGGAGATGGAGAAGTGACACCAGGGGACGAGGGGAGATGGAGGAGTGACACCAGGGGACGAAGGGAGATGGAAGAGTGACACCAGGGGACGAGGGGAGATGGAGGAGTGACACCAGGGGACGAGGGGAGATGGAGGAGTGACACCAGGGGACGAGGGGAGATGGAGGAGTGACACCAGGGGACGAGGGGAGATGGAGGAGTGACACCAGGGGACGAGGGGAGATGGAGTGACACTAGGGGGCAAGGGAGATGGAAGAGTGACACGAGGGGAGACGGAGGAGTGACACCAGGGGACGAGGGGAGATGGAGAAGTGACACCAGGGGACGAGGGGAGATGGAAGAGTGACACCAGGGGACGAGGGGAGATGGAGGAGTGACACCAGGGGACGAGGGGAGATGGAAGAGTGACACCAGGGGACGAGGGGAGATGGAAGAGTGACACCAGGGGGCGAGGAGAGATGGAAGAGTGACACCAGGGGGCGAGGGGAGATGGAAGAGTGACACCAGGGGACGAGGGGAGATGGAGGAGTGACACCAGGGGACGAGGGGAGATGGAGGAGTGACACCAGGGGACGAGGGGAGATGGAGGAGTGACACCAGGGGACGAGGGGAGATGGAGGAGTGACACCAGGGGACGAGGGGAGATGGAGGAGTGACACTAGGGGGCAAGGGAGATGGAAGAGTGACACCAGGTGAAGAGGGGAGATGGAGGAGTGACACCAGGGGGCGAGGGGAGATGGAAGAGTGACACCAGGGGGCGAGGGGAGATGGAAGAGTGACACCAGGGGACGAGGGGAGATGGAGGAGTGACACCAGGGGACGAGGGGAGATGGAGGAGTGACACCAGGGGGCGAGGGGAAATGGAAGAGTGACACTAGGGGACGAGGGGAGATGGAGGAGTGACACCAGGGGACGAGGGGAGATGGAGGAGTGACACCAGGGGACGAAGGGAGATGGAAGAGTGACACGAGGGGAGATGGAGGAGTGACACCAGGGGACGAGGGGAGATGGAGAAGTGACACCAGGGGACGAGGGGAGATGGAGGAGTGACACCAGGGGACGAAGGGAGATGGAAGAGTGACACCAGGGGACGAGGGGAGATGGAGGAGTGACACCAGGGGACGAGGGGAGATGGAGGAGTGACACCAGGGGGCGAGGGGAGATGGAGGAGTGACACCAGGGGACGAGGGGAGATGGAGTGACACTAGGGGGCAAGGGAGATGGAAGAGTGACACGAGGGGAGACGGAGGAGTGACACCAGGGGACGAGGGGAGATGGAGAAGTGACACCAGGGGACGAGGGGAGATGGAAGAGTGACACCAGGGGACGAGGGGAGATGGAGGAGTGACACCAGGGGACGAGGGGAGATGGAAGAGTGACACCAGGGGACGAGGGGAGATGGAAGAGTGACACCAGGGGGCGAGGAGAGATGGAAGAGTGACACCAGGGGGCGAGGGGAGATGGAAGAGTGACACCAGGGGACGAGGGGAGATGGAGGAGTGACACCAGGGGACGAGGGGAGATGGAGGAGTGACACCAGGGGACGAGGGGAGATGGAGGAGTGACACCAGGGGACGAGGGGAGATGGAGGAGTGACACCAGGGGACGAGGGGAGATGGAGGAGTGACACTAGGGGGCAAGGGAGATGGAGAGTGACACCAGGTGAAGAGGGGAGATGGAGGAGTGACACCAGGGGACGAGGGGAGATGGAGTGACACTAGGGGGCAAGGGAGATGGAAGAGTGACACCAGGGGACGAGGGGAGATGGAGGAGTGACACCAGGGGACGAGGGGAGGAGAGAGTGACACCAGGGGGCGAGGAGAGATGGAAGAGTGACACCAGGGGGCGAGGGGAGATGGAAGAGTGACACCAGGGGACGAGGGGAGATGGAGGAGTGACACCAGGGGACGAGGGGAGATGGAGGAGTGACACCAGGGGACGAGGGGAGATGGAGGAGTGACACCAGGGGACGAGGGGAGATGGAGTGACACTAGGGGGCAAGGGAGATGGAAGAGTGACACCAGGTGAAGAGGGGAGATGGAGGAGTGACACCAGGGGACGAGGGGAGATGGAGTGACACTAGGGGGCAAGGGAGATGGAAGAGTGACACCAGGGGACGAGGGGAGATGGAGAAGTGACACCAGGGGACGAGGGGAGATGGAGGAGTGACACCAGGGGACGAGGGGAGATGGAGTGACACTAGGGGGCAAGGGAGATGGAAGAGTGACACCAGGGGGCGAGGGGAGATGGAAGAGTGACACCAGGGGACGAGGGGAGATGGAAGAGTGACACCAGGGGACGAGGGGAGATGGAGTGACACTAGGGGGGGCAAGGGAGATGGAAGAGTGACACCAGGGGGCAAGGGGAGATGGAAGAGTGACACCAGGGGGCAAGGGGAGATGGAAGAGTGACACCAGGGGACGAGGGAAGATGGAGGAGTGACACCAGGGGGCGAGGGGAGATGGAGGAGTGACACCAGGGGGCGAGGGGAGATGGAAGAGTGACACCAGGGGACGAGGGAAGATGGAGTGACACTAGGGGGCAAGGGAGATGGAGTAGTATCGCCAGGGGATGAGGGGAGATGGAGAAGTGACACCCGGGGGTGAGGTGAGATGTAAGAGTGACACAAGGAGGTGAGAAGTAAAAGATGGGGAGAGACATAGGTGTGACTTTGTGCTTTGCTTGCCCTCTTTCGCCCTCACATTCCCCCCTTTCTATGTCTCCATCTACTAAACCAGCCACACCAATATACACACACAGGACGTCTGCCTCCCACATCATGTGTAACCCCCACGCCAACTCCTCTCACTCCCTCGAATTCCATGCAGTCGCGCCTCTCGCTCCCCTTCCCGCGACACGCGCCTCTCGCTCCCCTTCCCGCGACACGCGCCTCTCGCTCCCCTTCCCGCGACACGCGCCTCTCGCTCCCCTTCCCGCGCTGTTACCTGGAGGAAGCGGATGAGGTAGCAGAGCACCATCTTATTAATTCTGGGAAGTGAGTGGACGACAGCGATGGCCGCCTCGGGGTTCTCATAGTGCGTAATGCACTGCTCGTAAAACTCGTGAGGGATAAGCGGCTCCTCCAGCTCCCGGTACCACAGCTTTAGCAATGAGGCTGCAGAAAGAACCGAACAGAATACAAAGAGTTAACCAGTACAATCCCATCAATACAGGCATAGCAGCACTGCAGGGCCGCAACGCAAACTCATGGGCCCCTACTGAACCACAGGCCGAGGGCCCCTACTGAACCACAGGCCGAGGGCCCCTAATGAACCACAGGCCGAGGGATGCTGATGCCTGTTGGCAGTATCAAATGCGAGGTATGTGTAGTGTGTGCGCGAGATATGTGTAGTGTGTGCGCGAGATAAGTGTAGTGTGCGTTAGATGTGTGTAGTGTGCGCGAGATGTGTGTAGTGTGCGCGAGAGAGGTGTGTAGTGTGCGCGAGAGATGTGTGTAGTGTGCGCGAGAGATGTGTGTAGTGTGCGCGAGAGATGTGTGTAGTGTGCTCGAGATGTG
Source organism: Leptobrachium leishanense (assembly GCA_009667805.1). NCBI lineage: Eukaryota > Metazoa > Chordata > Amphibia > Anura > Megophryidae > Leptobrachium > Leptobrachium leishanense. Next base: position 3,462,606 of record CM019067.1, on the reverse strand, counting down.
TGTAGCGTGCTCGAGATGTGTGTAGCGTGTTCGAGATGTGTCTAGGGCGCACGAGATGTGTGTAGTGTGTGTGAGATTTCTGTGGTGTGTGTGAGAATTCTGTAGGGTGTGTGAGATTTGTGTAGTGTGCGTGAGATTTGTGTAGTATGCGTGAGATTTGTGTAGTGTGAGTGAGATTTGTGTAGTGTGAGTGAGATTTGTGTAGTGTGAGTGAGATTTGTGTAGTGTGTGTGAGATTTGTGTAGTATGCGTGAGATTTGTGTAGTATGCGTGAGATTTGTGTAGTGTGAGTGAGATTTGTGTAGTGTGAGTGAGATTTGTGTAGTGTGCGCGAGATTTGTGTAGTGTGCGCGAGATATGTGTAGTGTGCGCGTGAAGTGTGTAGTGTGCGCGAGATATGTGTAGTGTGTGCGAGATTTGTGTAGTGTGTGCGAGATTTGTGTAGTGTGCGCGAGATTTGTGTAGTGTGCGCGAGATATGTGTAATGTGTGCGAGATGTGTGTAGTGTGTGTGTGTCAGATGTGTATGTGTTTGTTTATGTAAAGTTTGTGAGAGGCTAAATGTCATTTTGTGAGTTTATATAAAGCTTTTTCCAGGAAGCATAAACACAAAGCAGTAACTTCCTGGAGTCCTTTCTGTCTGGGCGGGGGTGGAGCGATCATTATGGGGCTCTGGCCATGGAAGTAAAGTTCACTTTGATCCACAAATCACCAGTGACTCCACCCAAGAGGAACCATGACTAAAGCAGGAATAATAGGAGACTAATGACAGGACAGAGGCCGTCCACTCCGTCAGGGTCCATACTCCTCACCTGGGACGTGGGGGTCTTCCAGCCCGGTGGGGATTTTCCACTGATCCACTTGAAGCTTTAAAGCATTAACTTCATCGATGTCCCCTGGTACCCTGTGAGTAACGGGAGGTAACACTGTCAGACACGGCCCAGGAGGGAGAGGAACACAGAGACCCCGACCCAGAAATAACTCCCTTATCAAAGATCCGACCCGGCCACCTGCCCATCAAAACAAAACCATTATATTACAGTCCATGAAAAAGGGGCATCAGTGATCGGCTGGTGCCCCCCCCCAACAGGCAACACAAATGCCATAGTGTGCGTCACTTTGAACGTGGGGTGCATGGGCCTAGAAATGTATTTGGTAGGTGTTGTTCAATATTTATAGGGAAATTTGGGACATTTATAAGGTTTTCATATATATACATGGTGGGTGTATATTACACCCAAACGTATAAATATTACACGAAAACCGTATAAAAATTACACGAAAACGTATAAATATTACACCCAAACCGTATAATTACACAAAAACCGTATAAATATTACACAAAAACCATATAAATATTACACCAAAACCATATAAATATTACACGAAAACGTATAAATATTACACGAAAACCGTATAAATATTACACGAAAACGTATAAATATTACACCCAAACCGTATAAATATTACACGAAAACAGTATAAATATTACACCCAAATCGTATAAAAATTACACGAAAACCGTATAAAAATTACACCCAAACCGTATAATTACACAAAAACCGTATAAATATTACACCCAAACCGTATAATTACACAAAAACCGTATAAATATTACACCCAAACCGTATAATTACACAAAAACCGTATAAATATTACACAAAAACCATATAAATATTACACCAAAACCATATAAATATTACACGAAAACGTATAAATATTACACGAAAACCGTATAAATATTACACGAAAACGTATAAATATTACACCCAAACCGTATAAATATTACACCCAAATCGTATAAAAATTACACGAAAACCGTATAAAAATTACACCCAAACCGTATAAATATTACACAAAAACCGTATAAATATTACACCCAAACCGTATAAATATTACACCCAAACCGTATAATTACACAAAAACCGTATAAATATTACACAAAAACCGTATAAATATTACACAAAAACCATATAAATATTACACCAAAACCATATAAATATTACACAAAAACCATATAAATATTACACCAAAACCATATAAATATTACACCAAAACCGAATAATACACCTAAACCGTATAAACATTACACCCAAACAATATAAATATTACACCTAAGCCGTATAAACATTACACGAAAACCGTATAAATATTACGCCTAAACCGTATAAATATTACACCCAAACTGTATAAATACACGAAAACCGTATAAATATTACACCAAAACCATATAAATATTACACCCAAACGGTATAAATATTACACCTAAGCCGTATAATTACACGAAAACCGTATATTACACCCAAAACGTATAAATATTACACGAAAACCGTATAAATATTACACCTAAACTGTATAAATACACGAAAACCGTATAAATATTACACCCAAACTGTATAAATATTACACGAAAACCGTATAAATATTACACGAAAACCGTATAAATATTACACGAAAACCGTATAAATATTACACGAAAACCGAATATTTACACGAAAACCGTATAAAATACACCCAAACCGTATTAAATATTACACTTAAACCGTATTAACCTATTAAATATACACCCAAACCGTATAAATATTACACCCAAAACCGTATAAATATTACACTAAGCCGTATAATTTACACGAAAACGTATATTTACACCCAAACCGTATAAATATTACACGAAAACCGTATAAATATTACACCCAAACCGTATAAATATTACACCTAAACCGTATAAATATTACACCCAAACCGTATAAATATTACACCCAAACCGTATAAATATTACACCTAAACCGTATAAATATTACACCCCGTATAAATATTACACCTAAAACCGCTATATAATATTACACCAAACCGTATAAATATTACACCCAAACCGTTATAATACACGAAAACCGTATAAATATTACACCCAAACCGTATAAATATTACACCTAAACTGTATAAAGATTACACGAAAACCGTATAAATATTACACGAAAACCATATAAATATTACACCAAAACCATATAAATATTACACCAAAACCATATAAATATTACACCAAAACACATATTACACCCAAACCGTATAATTACACCCAAACCGTATAAATATTACACCAAAACCATATAAATATTACACCCAAACCGTATAATTACACCCAAACCGTATAAATATTACACGAAAACCGAATATTACACCCAAACCGTATAAATATTACACCTAAACTGTATAAATATTACACGAAAACCGTATAAATATTACACCCAAACCGTATAAATATTACACGAAAACCGTATATTACACCCAAATTATATAAATATTACACCCAAACCGTATAAATATTACACCCAAACCGTATAAATATTACACCTAAGCCGTATAACTACACGAAAACCATATATTACACCCAAAACGTATAAATATTACACGAAAACCGTATAAACATTACACCCAAACTGTATAAATACACGAAAACCGCATAAATATTACACCCAAACCGTATAAATATTACACCTAAACCGTATAAATATTACACCCAAACCGTATAAATATTACACCCAAACCGTATAAATATTACACCTAAACCGTATAAATATTACACCAAAAGCGTATAAATATTACACGAAAACCGTATAAATATTACACGAAAACCGTATAAATATTACACCCAAACCGTATAAATATTACACCAAAACCATATAAATATTACAACAAAACCGTATAAATATTACACGAAAACTGTATAAACATTACACCCAAACCGTATAAATACACGAAAACCGTATAAATATTACACCCAAACCGTATAAATACACGAAAACCATATAAATATTACACGAAAACCGAATATTACACCCAAACCGTATAAATATTACACCCAAACCGTATAAATACACGAAAACCTTATAAATATTACACGAAAACCGAATATTACACCCAAACCGTATAAATATTACACCCAAACCGTATAAATATTACACCCAAACCGTATAAATATTACACCCAAATCGTATAACGATTACACCCAAACCGTATAAATATACACCAAAACCGTATAAATATTACACGAAACCGTAAAAATATTACAACGAAACCGTATATAAATATTACACCCAAACCGTATAAATATTACACCCAAACCGTAATATAAATATACACCCAAAATCGTATAACTATTACACCGAAAACCGTATAAATATTACAACGAAAAACCGTATAAATATTACACGAAAACCGTATAAATATTACACGAAAACCGTATATTACACCCAAACCGTATAAATATTACACCAAATCGCATAAATATTACACCCAAACCGTATAAATATTACACCTAAACTGTATAAATATTACACGAAAACCATATATATATTACACCCAAACCGTAAAATATTACACGAAAACGTATAAATATTACACGAAAACCGTATAAATATTACACGAAAACCGTAAAAATATTACACGAAAACCGTAAAAATATTACACGAAAACCGTATAAATATTACACCCAAACCGTATAAATATTACACCCAAACCGTATAAATATTACACGAAAACCGTAAAAATATTACACGAAAACCGTATAAATATTACACGAAAACCATATAAATATTACACGAAAACCGTATAAATATTACACGAAAACCGTATAAATATTACACCTAAACTGTATAAATATTACACAAAAACCATATATATATTACACCTAAACCGTAAAATATTACACGAAAACGTATAAATATTACACACAAACCGTATAAATATTACACCTAAGCCGTATAAATACTACATGAAAACCGTATAAATATTACACCCAAACCGTATAAATATTACACCCAAACCGTATTATTACACCCAAACCGTATAAATATTACACCCAAACCGTATAAATATTACACCCAAACCGTATAAATATTACACCTAAGCCGTATAACTACACCCAAAACGTATAAATATTACACGAAAACCGTATAAATATTACATGAAAACCATATAAATACTACATGAAAACCATATAAATATTACAACAAAACCGTATAATTACACGAAAACCGTATAAATATTACAACAAAACCGTATAAATATTACACGAAAACCGTATAAATATTACACGAAAACCATATAAATATTACAACAAAACCGTATAATTACACGAAAACCGTATAAATACACGAAAACCGTATAAATATTACACCCAAACCGTATAAATACACGAAAACCGTATAAATATTACACCCAAACCGTATAAATACACGAAAACTGTATAAATATTACACCCAAACCGTATAAATACACGAAAACCATATAAATATTACACCCAAACCGTATAAATACACGAAAACCGTATAAATATTACACGAAAACCATATAAATACACGAAAACCGTATAAATACACGAAAACCGTATAAATATTACACCCAAACCGTATATATTACACCGAAAACCATATAAAAATATTACACGAAAACCGAAAAATATACACCCAAACCGTATAAATATTTACACCCAAATCGTATAAATATTACACGAAAACCGTATAAATATTACACGAAAACCGTATAAATATTACACCCAAATCGTATAACTATTACACGAAAACCGTATAAAATATTTACACGAAAACCGTATAAATATTACACCCAAATCGTATTAATATTACACCCAAACCGTATAAATATTACACAAAGCGTAAAAATATTACAATAAAACCGTTATATTACACGAAAACCGTATAAATATACACGAAAACCGTATAAATATTACACCCAAATCGAATATAAAATATTACACCCAAATCGAATAAAATATACACCAAACCGTATAAATATTACACCTAAGCAGTATAAATATTACACGAAAACCGTATAAATATTACACGAAAAACCGTATAAAATATTACCGAAAAACCGTATAAATATTACACGAAAAACCATATAAATATTACACGAAAACCGTATAAATATTACACCCAAACCGTATAAATATTACACCCAAACCGTTATAAATACACCCAAAAAACCGTATAAATATTTACAACGAAACCCAAATATTACACGAAAACCGTATAAATACTACATGAAAAACCATCTAAATATTACACGAAACCATATAAATATTACACCCAAACCATATAAATATTACACGAAAAACCTATAAATATTACACGAAAACCATATAAATATTACATGAAAACCATATAAATACTACATGAAAACCGTATAAATATTACACGAAAACCGTATAAATATTACACCCAAACCGTATAAATATTACACGAAAACCGTATAAATATTACACCCAAACCGTATAAATATTACACCCAAACCGTATAAATATTACACGAAAACCGTATAAATATTACACGAAAACCGTATAAATACTACATGAAAACCATATAAATATTACACCCAAACCATATAAATATTACACCCAAACCGCATAAATATTACACGAAAACCGTATAAATATTACACGAAAACCGTATAAATACTACATGAAAACCATATAAATATTACACCCAAACCGCATAAATATTACACGAAAACCGTATAAATATTACATGAAAACCATATAAATATTACACCCAAACCGTATAAATATTACACCCAAACCGTATAAATATTACACGAAAACCATATAAATATTACACGAAAACCGAATATTACACCCAAACCGTATAAATATTACACCTAAACTGTATAAATATTACACCCAAACCGTATAAATATAACACCCAAATTGTATAAATATAACACCCAAATTGTATAAATATTACACCCAAACCGTATAAATATTACACGAAAACCGTATAAATATTACACCTAAACTGTATAAATATTACACGAAAACCGTATAAATATTACACCCAAATCGTATATTACACCAAATCGCATAAATATTACACCCAAACCGTATAAATATTACACCCAAACTGTATAAATATTACACGAAAACCGTATAAATATTACACGAAAACCGTATAAATATTATACGAAAACCGAATATTACACCCAAACCGTATAAATATTACACCTAATCGCATAAATATTACACCCAAACCGTAAAATATTACACGAAAACGTATAAATATTACACCCAAACCGTATAAATATTACACCCAAACTGTATAAATATTACACGAAAACCGTATAAATATTACACCCAAACCGTATAAATATTACACCCAAACCGTAAAATATTACACGAAAACGTATAAATATTACAGCCAAACCGTATAAATATTACACCTAAACCGTATAAATATTACACGAAAACCATCTGAATATTACACCCAAATCGTATTAATATTACACCCAAACCGTATAAATATTACACGAAAACCGTATAAATATTACACCCAAACCGTATAAATATTACATGAAAACCGTATAAATATTACACCCAAACCGTATAAATATTACACCCAAACCGTATAAATATTACACCCAAACCGTATAAATATTACACCCAAACCGTATAAATATTACACGAAAACCGTATAAATATTACACCCAAACCATATAAATATTACACCCAAACCGTATAATTACACCCAAACCGTATATTACACCAAGACCATATAAATATTACACCCAAACCGTATAATTACACCCAAACCGTATAAATATTACACGAAAACCGAATATTACACCCAAACCGTATAAATATTACACCTAAACTGTATAAATATTACACGAAAACCGTATAAATTTTACACCCAAACCGTATAAATATTACACCCAAACCGTATAAATATTACACCCAAATTGTATAAATATTACACCCAAACCGTATAAATATTACACCAAATCGCATAAATATTACACCCAAACCGTATAAATATTACACCTAAACTGTATAAATATTACACAAAAACCATATAAATATTACACCCAAACCGTATAATTACACCCAAACCGTATAAATATTACACGAAAACCATATAAATATTACACGAAAACCGAATATTACACCCAAACCGTATAAATATTACACCTAAACTGTATAAATATTACACCTAAACCGTATAAATATTACACGAAAACCGTATATTACACCCAAACCGTATAAATATTACACCCAAACCGTATAAATATTACACCCAAACCGTATAAATATTACACCCAAACCGTATAAATATTACACGAAAACCGAATATTACACCCAAACCGTATAAATATTACACCTAAACTGTATAAATATTACACGAAAACCGTATAAATATTACACCCAAACCGTATAAATATAACACCCAAATTGTATAAATATTACACCCAAACCGTATAAATATTACACGAAAACCGTATAAATATTACACCTAAACTGTATAAATATTACACGAAAACCGTATAAATATTACACCCAAATCGTATATTACACCAAATCGCATAAATATTACACCCAAACCGTATAAATATTACACCCAAACTGTATAAATATTACACGAAAACCGTATAAATATTACACGAAAACCGTATAAATATTATACGAAAACCGAATATTACACCCAAACCGTATAAATATTACACCTAATCGCATAAATATTACACCCAAACCGTATAAATATTACACCTAAACTGTATAAATATTACACGAAAACCATATATATATTACACCCAAACCGTAAAATATTACACGAAAACGTATAAATATTACAGCCAAACCGTATAAATATTACACCTAAACCGTATAAATATTACACCTAAACCGTATAAATATTACACGAAAACCATCTAAATATTACACCCAAATCGTATTAATATTACACCCAAACCGTATAAATATTACACGAAAACCGTATAAATATTACACCCAAACCGTATAAATATTACACCTAAACTGTATAAATAATACACCTAAACCGTATAAATATTACACCCAAATCGTATTAATATTACACCCAAACCGTAAAATATTACACGAAAACGTATAAATATTACACCCAAACCGTATAAATATTACACCAAAACCATATAAATATTACACCCAAACGTAAATTACACCCAAACCGTATAAATATTACACGAAAACCGAATATTACACCCAAACCGTATAAATATTACACCTAAACTGTATAAAATATTACACGAAAAACGTTATAAATATTACACCCAAACCGTATAATATTACACCGAAAACCGTATAAATATTACACCCAAAATTATATAAATATTACACCCAAACCGTATAAATATTACACCCAAACCGTATAAATATTACACCATAAGCCGTAAAACTACACGAACCATATATTACACCAAAACGTATAAATATTACACGAAAACCGTATAAACATTACACCCAAACTGTATATAAATACACGAAAAACCGTATAAATATTACACCCCAAACCGTAATAATATTACACCTAAACCGTTATAAATATTACACCCAAACCGTATAAATATTACACCCAAACCGTATAAATATTACACCTAAACCGTATAAATATTACACCGAAAACCGTATAAATATTACACGAAAACCGTATATAAATATTACACGAAAACCGTATAAATATTACACCCAAACCGTATAAAATATTACACCAAACCATATAAATATTACACACAAAACCGTATAAATATTACACGAAAACCTGTATATAAACATTACACCCAAACCGTATAAATACACGAAAACCGTATAAATATTACACCCAAACCGTATAAATACACGAAAACCATATAAATATTACACGAAAACCGAATATTACACCCAAACCGTATAAATATTACACCCAAACCGTATAAATACACGAAAACCTTATAAATATTACACGAAAACCGAATATTACACCCAAACCGTATAAATATTACACCCAAACCGTATAAATATTACACCCAAACGTATAAATATTACACCCAAATCGTATAACTATTACACCCAAACCGTATAAATATTACACGAAAACCGTATAAATATTACACGAAAACCGTAAAAATATTACACGAAAACCGTATAAATATTACACCCAAACCGTATAAATATTACACCCAAACCGTATAAATATTACACCCAAATCGTATAACTATTACACCGAAACCGTATAAATATTACACGAAAACCGTATATTACACCCAAACCGTATAAATATTACACCAAATCGCATAAATATTACACCCAAACCGTATAAATATTACACCTAAACTGTATAAATATTACACGAAAACCATATATATATTACACCCAAACCGTAAAATATTACACGAAAACGTATAAATATTACACGAAAACGTATAATTACACGAAAACCGTATAAATATTACACGAAAACCGTAAAAATATTACACGAAAACCGTAAAAATATTACACGAAAACCGTATAAATATTACACCCAAACCGTATAAATATTACACCCAAACCGTATAAATATTACACGAAAACCGTAAAAATATTACACGAAAACCGTATAAATATTACACGAAAACCATATAAATATTACACGAAAACCGTATAAATATTACACGAAAACCGTATAAATATTACACCTAAACTGTATAAATATTACACGAAAACCATATATATATTACACCTAAACCGTAAAATATTACACGAAAACGTATAAATATTACACACAAACCGTATAAATATTACACCTAAGCCGTATAAATACTACATGAAAACCGTATAAATATTACACCCAAACCGTATAAATATTACACCCAAACCGTATTAATATTACACCCAAACCGTATAAATATTACACGAAAACCGTATAAATATTACACCCAAACCGTATAAATATTACACCTAAGCCGTATAACTACACCCAAAACGTATAAATATTACACGAAAACCGTATAAATATTACACGAAAACCATATAAATATTACATGAAAACCATATAAATACTACATGAAAACCATATAAATATTACAACAAAACCGTATAATTACACGAAAACCGTATAAATATTACAACAAAACCGTATAAATATTACACGAAAACCGTATAAATATTACACGAAAACCATATAAATATTACAAAAAAACCGTATAATTACACGAAAACCGTATAAATACACGAAAACCGTATAAATATTACACCCAAACCGTATAAATACACGAAAACCGTATAAATATTACACCCAAACCGTATAAATACACGAAAACTGTATAAATATTACACCCAAACCGTATAAATACACGAAAACCATATAAATATTACACCCAAACCGTATAAATACACGAAAACCGTATAAATATTACACCCAAACCGTATAAATACACGAAAACCATATAAATATTACACGAAAACCGAAAATTACACCCAAACCGTATAAATATTACACCCAAATCGTATAACTATTACACCCAAACCGTATAAATATTACACGAAAACCGTATAAATATTACACCTAAACCGTATAAATATTACACCCAAATCGTATAACTATTACACCCAAACCATATAAATATTACACGAAAACCGTATAAATATTACACCTAAACTGTATAAATATTACACGAAAACCATATATATATTACACCCAAACCGTAAAATATTACACGAAAACGTATAAATATTACACCCAAATCGTATTAATATTACACCCAAACCGTATAAATATTACACCAAAGCCGCAAAAATATTACAATAAAACCGTATATTACACGAAAACCGTATAAATATTACACGAAAACCGTATAAATATTACACCCAAATCGAATAAATATTACACCCAAATCGAATAAATATTACACCCAAACCGTATAAATATTACACCTAAGCCGTAGAAATATTACACGAAAATCGTATAAATATTACACGAAAACCGTATAAATATTACACGAAAACTGTATAAATATTATGCCTAAGCCATATAAATATTACACGAAAACCGTATATTACACCCAAACCTTCTAAATATTACACCCAAACGTATAAATATTACACCGAAACCGTATAAATATTACACAAAAACCGTATAACTATTACACCCAAACCGTATAAATATTACACGAAAACCGCATAAATATTACACGAAAACCGTATATTACACGAAAACCTATAAATATTACACGAAAACGTATAAATATTACACCCAAATCGTATAAAAATGACACAAAAACCGTATAAATATTACACGAAAACCGTATAAATATTACACCCAAACCGCATAAATATTACACCCAAACCATATAAATACACGAAAACCATATAAACATTACACCAAAACCATATAAATATTACACCCAAACCATATAAATATTACACCCAAACCATATAAATATTACACCCAAACCATATAAATATTACACCAAAACCATATAAATATTACACCCAAACCGAATATTACACCAAAACCATATAAATATTACACCCAAACCGTATAAATATTACACCAAAACCATATAAATATTACACCCAAACCATATAAATATTACACCCAAACCGTATAAATATTACACGAAAACCGTATAAATATTACACCCAAACCGTATAAATATTACACGAAAACCATATAAATATTACACCCAAACCATATAAATATTACACCAAAACCATATAAATATTACACCCAAACCATATAAATATTACACCCAAACCATATAAATATTACACCCAAACCGTATAAATATTACACCAAAACTGTATAAATATTACACCTAAACTGTATAAATATTACACGAAAACCGTATAAATATTACACCCAGACCGTATAATTACACCCAAACCGTATAAATATTACACCCAAACCGTATAAATATTACACCCAAACCGTATAAATATTACACCAAAACCATATAAATATTACACCCAAACCATATAAATATTACACCCAAACCGTATAAATATTACACCAAAACCGTATAAATATTACACCTAAACCGTATAAATATTACACGAAAACCGTATAAATATTACACCCAAACCGTATAAATATTACACCCAAACCGTATAATTACACCAAAACCGTATAAATATTACACCCAAATCGTATATTACACCCAAACCGTATAAATATTACACCTAAGCAGTATAAATATTACACGAAAACCGTATAAATATTACACGAAAACCATATAAATATTACACGAAAACCGTATAAATATTACACGAAAACCATATAAATATTACACGAAAACCGTATAAATATTACACCCAAACCGTATAAATATTACACCCAAACCGTATAATTACACCCAAACCGTATAAATATTACACGAAAACCATATATTACACGAAAACCGTATAAATACTACATGAAAACCATCTAAATATTACACGAAAACCATATAAATATTACACCCAAACCATATAAATATTACACCCAAACCATATAAATATTACACGAAAACCGTATAAATATTACACGAAAACCATATAAATATTACATGAAAACCATATAAATACTACATGAAAACCGTATAAATATTACACGAAAACCGTAAAAATACTACACGAAAACCATATAAATACTACACCCAAACCATATAAATATTACACCCAAACCATATAAATATTACACCCAAACCGCATAAATATTACACGAAAACCGTATAAATACTACATGAAAACCATATAAATATTACACCCAAACCGTATAAATATTACACCCAAACCGTATAAATATTACACCCAAATCGTATAAATATTACACCCAAACCGTATAAATATTACACGAAAACCGTATAAATATTAAACCTAAACTGTATAAATATTACACGAAAACCGTATAAATATTACGCCTAAACCGTATATTACACGAAAACCGTATAAATATTACACCCAAACCGTATAAATATTACACGAAAACCGTATAAACATTACACCTAAACTGTATAAATACACGAAAACCGTATAAATATTACACCCAAACTGTATAAATACACGAAAACCGTATAAATATTACACGAAAACCGTATAAATATTACACCAAAACCGTAAAAATATTACACCCAAACCGTATAAATATTACACCCAAAACGTATAAATATTACACGAAAACCGTATAAACATTACACCCAAACCGTATAAATACACGAAAACCGTATAAATATTACACCCAAACCGTATAAATATTACACCCAAACCGTATAAATATTACACCCAAACCGTATAAATATTACACCAAAACCGTATAAATATTACACCTAAACTGTATAAATATTACACCAAAACGCATAAATATTACACCCAAACCGTATAAATATTACACCTAAACCGTATAAATATTACACCCAAACCGTATAAATATTACACCTAAACCGTATAAATATTACACCCAAACCGTATAAATATTACACCCAAACCGTATAAATATTACACCTAAACCGTATAAATATTACACCCAAACCATATAAATATTACACCCAAACCGTATAAATACACGAAAACCGTATAAATATTACACCCAAACCGTATAAATATTACACGAAAACCGAATATTACACCCAAACCGTATAAATATTACACCTAAACTGTATAAATATTACACAAAAACCATATAAATATTACACCCAAACCGTATAATTACACCCAAACCGTATAAATATTACACCTAAACTGTATAAATATTACACGAAAACCGTATAAATATTACACCCAAACCGTATAAATATTACACCCAAATTGTATAAATATTACACCCAAACCGTATAAATATTACACGAAAACCATATAAATATTACACCAAAACCATATAAATATTACACCCAAACCGTATAATTACACCCAAACCGTATAAATATTACACGAAAACCATATAAATATTACACGAAAACCGAATATTACACCCAAACCGTATAAATATTACACCTAAACTGTATGAATATTACACAAAAACCGTATAAATATTACACCCAAACCGTATAAATATTACACGAAAACCGTATAAATATTACACCCAATTGTATATAAATATTACACCCAAACCGTATAAATATTACACGAAAACCGTATAAATATTACACCTAAACCATATAAATATTACACGAAAACCGTATAAATATTACACGAAAACCGTATAAATATTACACGAAAACCGTATAAATATTACACGAAAACCGTATAAATACTACATGAAAACCGTATAAATATTACACCCAAACCATATAAATATTACACCCAAACCATATAAATATTACACCCAAACCATATAAATATTACACCCAAACCGCATAAATATTACACGAAAACCGTATAAATACTACATGAAAACCATATAAATATTACACCCAAACCATATAAATATAACACCCAAACCGTATAAATATAACACCCAAACCATATAAATATAACACCCAAACCGTATAAATATTACACCCAAACCGCATAAATATAACACCCAAACCATATAAATATAACACCCAAACCGTATAAATATTACACCCAAACCGTATAAATATTACACCCAAATCGTATAAATATTACACCCAAACCGTATAAATATTACACGAAAACCGTATAAATATTACACCTAAACTGTATAAATATTACACGAAAACCGTATAAATATTACGCCTAAACCGTATATTACACGAAAACCGTATAAATATTACACCCAAACCGTATAAATATTACACCTAAGCCGTATAATTACACGAAAACCGTATATTACACCCAAAACGTATAAATATTACACGAAAACCGTATAAACATTAATCCTAAACTGTATAAATACACGAAAACCGTATAAATATTACACCCAAACTGTATAAATACACGAAAACCGTATAAATATTACACCAAAACCGTATAAATATTACACCAAAACCGTATAAATATTACACCCAAACCGTATAAATAATACACCCAAACCGTATAAATATTACACCCAAACCGTATAAATATTACACCTAAGCCGTATAATTACACGAAAACCGTATATTACACCCAAAACTTATAAATATTACACGAAAACCGTATAAACATTACACCCAAACCGTATAAATACACGAAAACCGTATAAATATTACACCCAAACCGAATATTACACCTAAACCGTATAAATATTACACCCAAACCATATAAATATTACACCTAAACCGTATAAATATTACACCTAAACTGTATAAATATTACACCAAAACGCATAAATATTACACCCAAACCGTATAAATATTACACCTAAACCGTATAAATATTACACCCAAACCGTATAAATATTACACCTAAACCGTATAAATATTACACCCAAACCGTATAAATATTACACCCAAACCGTATAAATATTACACCTAAACCGTATAAATATTACACCCAAACCGTATAAATATTACACCCAAACCGTATAAATACACGAAAACCGTATAAATATTACACCCAAACCGTATAAATATTACACCTAAACTG